>JAJSPD010000134.1:0-66166 GCA_021307315.1 Bisporella sp. PMI_857 | reverse complement strand
TGTATTTAGCACAAAATCGAAATACGTCGCAATAGCTATATATACAAAAACAAGTTAATAGCTAATACAGATTTTCGCGATATAAAGTTCGAAAAGTATATTAAAAAACTATTACAACTGTAAAAATCCGTAGAAACAACTAAAAAGCGCTAGTTTTAGTTAAAAACTTTTATTTATACAAACGTTCGAATATATTAATATTTGCTATTATTATATTTGTAACTGTTCGAAAAAAAACGAATATAAATAACGTACGTATTTACAAGTTTATATTTGTAAACGGACTAACAAAGTTTTTCGAACGTGTTGCTTTCAAAAAATACTGCCGTTTATTAAAGCTAATAAAAAAAAAACAGTTTTTTGTTTAAAAAAAAAACGTTAAAGTCAAGTAAAAGTAAAAAACAAAAAACAGCAGTAAAAAAAACAGTAAAAATTAAACATATGTTTTATTACGAGTGTACTAAATAAAAGTGTTAAAAATTAGTAGTGTAGCTTATTCGTAAAGTATAAGCTATACTTTATGTAATAGCTTAGTTATTAGTGAAAAAGTAAAACCCTTTTTACTGAGCGACTTTCGAATAGTTCTACAATCAAGTCAATTTATCCTCCCTGAACTACTGCACTTGGGCAGACCTTGCGTACAGCACAAGCTTCCACTAATACCTATTTAACAAAAACAAATTTTTTTTTTCAATTTGCTTTTTAAAACTACTTTTAAAACTATTTTTTTTTTTTGCAAATGCTTTTTTTTTAAAGTTTATTCTCGTCGTTTTTTTAGTAGTTAACGCCGGTTATAGTTTGTACTAAGTGCCCAGAAGTTAGTCTTTTTTTAGCAAAAAGCATAAAAACTATAAAATAGTAAATAAATATAGTCGTAAAGAATTGCTTCGACGTCGAATTAAGGCTCAAAATAAAAGTGGGTCGAGTGAAAAAATTTTCATGCTCCAGAGAGTATTTTTAACTGTCGCTTTGCCAGCGCGCAAGTAACCGAACAGCGAGTAAATAGAATAGGTTTTGCTATATACAGCTGTATTGCTTTTGATTCGAGCTGAAAAGGCCTTTGTTTCGAGTGTTGCGTTGTACTGTGCGTTCTCGACTTCAGTTCGAATTGACTCAATCTCGGCTCTCCAGACGTAAAACGCTGAAGGTTCGTAAAAGGCACCACATACAGGTGTTGAGTTTTCGCCCTCCTTTTAATACGTATTTTATAGTAAACGTTAGTAAAATCTGTAACAACTCAAGCTGAACAGGGATCTCGATCCGTAGATCTAGGTAGAAGGACTCAAAGGTGTGAACAACTATCAATTGTTATAACTAAGAGAACAAGCTACAGACAGAAGAAGGGAAGGAAAGCAGTGCCTTATATACAGGAGGCTGGCCAGGGGCCAGCGTAAGCGAGCCCTATAGCATCGGTCGCCAAGCTCTGGGTTGCCGAGCCCTGTGAGTGTCTGGCGCCAAGCTCGAGATAGGGCCAGGGCCGTGACAAAATCTATTTTTGTAAACTGTTTTAAACAACGAAACTTATTTAACGTTTTACTAATTAAAAGTAACAGCGTTTTATTTTTAATCGTAATTTTATTTGATTTTTTGTAGTTTATGTATAATTTAAAAAAACCGTTTTTTTAAATACAAATAAAATCGACGCTTTTGTAAAGCTAGTAAATCGGCAAATTTATTTTTTTAATACTGTTAATTTATTTTTTAAAAACAAATAAACGAAACTTTATAAAAGTATTGTTTTCAGCTCGAAATTAATTCGATGTTTTATCGAGTAATATTTAAACAAAATACTTACAGTTGTATTATTAAACATATTAACGTAGTTTGTATACTTAAATAAAAGCAATATTAAGCTTTTTTTTATTTGTTGTAAAACTAAACAATAAATTATTTAGCTTTTACTAGTTTTACGAAAGTTTTTAATACTAAATACTTTAATTTAAAATATTTCGAAAAAGTATTATTGGCTTTTTGTAAAAAAACGTATAACTAAATTAATTTGTTGCAACTAAACTTTAATATAAAAAAAACGTTTAGTATATTAAAATCGTATACTACGAAATCGTATTAGTAAAGTTTTGTAGTATTTCCGAAATTAGTAACAACAAGTTCGATATTGTTAATTTTGTAAATAACAACTTTTTTTATTTTTATTGTAGCTAGTTAAAACTAAACGTTTTTCGACTTTTAATTATATTATATAGCTAAAAATTGTTTTACACAGTTTTGTTTTGTACTATTGTTAATAAATATTTGTATTTTTTCCGTTTTTTTTTCGACATTAAATATACGTACTAAAATAACTATTCGTTTTTTTTGGCGTTTTCGCTCGTTTTTTTTAGTAAAAAAAATATTAAAAATAAGTTTTTTCGTTTTTTTGTTTAAACTTTAAGCAATTAGTAAAAATATGCTTTTTTTTTACAGTTATAATATTTTATATTAAAGTATTTAAAAATAAATAACTTTTTTTACTATATCGATAATATCGAATAGTATTACGTTTACTTTTTTTGCTAATACTAATAAAAGTACGATTCGTTTTACTCAAAATGTCACGGTCCTCAATATCGCACCAGACGCCCATTGGTTCGCTTACCAGCTCGCCTATGGCGGTCACGTGGTCATGGTCTTTATGTTAGGGATGCCACAGCAACAGCTACACCTTTCCTCTTTAGTTTAGTATTCTCGTAATTGAAGCACCTATTCAGCGCCTTTACAGGCCATAGGATCGTGATCGTGACACAAAATGCTTTTTAAATATTTTTTGCTATAAAACGTTAAACCGGCATTTTCGATTTAACTGCAAACGTAAAAGCATCGGTGCTTTTTTGTAAGTTTTTTATAGCTTTTTTAGTTAAACTACTAAAATTGCTAATAATTTTTTTTGCACTTTTTATTTTTCGAGCTAAAAATATTAACGTTTTCCGGCTTTTAAAAACTTTTTTATAACGCAAAATACAAATTTTTAAATTATTTGTAAACTTTTCGAATAACGTACGTTAACAATACGCGTCGTTTACGATTTTTAGTTTTTTTTCGAGCGTTTTTAAATATATTGCAAAAGTTTTTACTAACTAGTTTTTTCGCTGTTTAACGTTTTTTAATTTACTAGTTATATTTAGTTTTCGATTATTTTTATTCGTAAACAAATTATAAAAAAAAGCTATAAATTTTTTTATATAGTATTGCCGATTTTTATTTTCGATTTATAACTAGTTTACTTTCGTTTTGTTATTATATCGAAAACAGCGACACAATAGTTTATTTTCTGCGTATTATTAAAAAAGTAATAATTTTT
This sequence comes from Bisporella sp. PMI_857, assembly GCA_021307315.1. Taxonomy (NCBI): domain Eukaryota; kingdom Fungi; phylum Ascomycota; class Leotiomycetes; order Helotiales; family Helotiaceae; genus Bisporella; species Bisporella sp. PMI_857. The sequence goes on along the minus strand of JAJSPD010000134.1, from coordinate 62,868 downwards.
ATTTTTTTTAAAACAGCGTTTTGCGGCTAATACAAAAAACTGCACTTTTAATAATAATTTTTTTTTAAAAAATTAAGTAAATTTTTAAATTTTAGCATTAGTTGCTAAAAAAATAACTAGCGTTTAAACTTTTTTGTTTTAAGTTTTTTTGTTTTAAATTTTGTTTTGTTTAAAAACGTTTACCGGTATATTAGTATTGTTTCGTTTTAGTTTTTTTTTTAGTTAGCTTTTATTTTTTTTTCGAAATCGCTTAAACTACGTAGTTTTTTTTTAAAAAAATTCTTTGCTGTTTTTTAACTTTTTTAAATTTTTTAGCAATATTGCTTAATTCTAGTTTTTGTTTTTTGCGTTGTTTCGCTTAACGTATTTTTTTCTAAAAATTTGCTACACGAAATAACTCGTAAACTAGTATATTTTGTGTGTTTTTAACAACGTTATCGTTTTTTTGTTGTTTTTAAAACGTTTTGTTTTCGATTTTTTCCGAATGTTACCTTTTTTTTGGTTTTTTGCACACGTAAACTGTACTAATAATTAAAAATAAATTAAAACTCAAGTTTTCTGTAAAAAACCGAGTAATAAATCGCCGAGCCGTAAAAGCAAAATTAGCTGTTTTTTTAATTTATTTTTTAATACTATAGCGTTTCGAGTACAATACTTTTTTAATTCGTGCCGAACTACACTTCGTTAAAAAAAATTAAAATATAAAGTACTAAAGTAATATAGCACAAATCAACTTATATTAAACAAAAACCAATTTTTACTTTTTCTACTACGTCTCGAGTTTTTTACTTATACTCTCCGAACTTTTAGCGGCTTTTTACGTGCTTTTACATGCCAAGTTTCAGTGCTTTTACCGAGCTCCCTTTATTGCCCCCCAGCACGTGACATCCTGGCGCCTGACATTAGTTTGGTTTTATTAGTTTTATTAGTTTTATTAGTTTTATTATTTTTATTATTTTATTATTTTTATTATTTTTATTATTTTTATTATTTTTATTATTTTTATTATTTTTATTATTTTTATTATTTTTATTATTTTTATTATTTTTATTATTTTTATTATTTTTATTATTTTTATTATTTTTATTATTTTATTATTTTTATTATTTTAAGTTTTTAGTGTGTATAATATATTTTAAACCTTTTTTTATAATTATTGTAATTTAGTTTTGTATAACTTTATTTGTTTACAAAAAAACTTATAAATTTATATTGTTCAAAAAATAAGCTTTTTTTGCGCGGTATATTGCTTTTTTTTAAAACGTTTTTTTTTTGTATTAAAACTAAAATTCGAAGTTTAAAAAGAGGAAATCGAATCGGTTTAAAATTTTTCTTAATTACTATTATTACTTTTAAAAAAACAAAACGTTTCGAAAAATTAAAAACTTTTTTTATACAAGTTTTTTTTATTAAGTTTTACAAGTGTATAAACAGTATTATTATTTATAAAAAAGTAGCAGTAAAAGTCAGTTTTGCAGTTTTGCAGTTTAAACGGCTTAAATAATAAAAAGCATATATATATATATATATTTATAGTTTTTGTTAAAACTGATTTATTTTTTACTAAAATTCGGCTAAAATGGTCAAAAACCTAAAGAACTGGAATACAACTTTACCAGCCATAGGCTGAGAACAGTACATGACCACACTTGTAATATCAATTAGTGTATGAACACCTAGCGACAATCAGTTAAGGACAAAGACAAGGACAGAGCTGGCAAAGCGAGTTAGTACGTGACGCTTATTAATAGTCACGTGGCTTACTTAGCCACATACCCTGTGGGCATTTAAAGGTTGCCCTCTACCATTAGGCCCAAATGTGAGATCAGAGCCAAGCATGTATTTGTATGTATATCTTACAGTGACAATAACAGTGCTGAGGGATGTCTCACCACCCTTCACCAACTGACTGACTTCTCAGTTGAGGTCCTTGGTCAAATCTTAAACTCACACTATTTTTCAAGTGAATCGTTGGCACAGTTCAGGAAGAATTGCCAAAAACTATGCTTGTTTCTAATACAGCCACTGAAAAATATGCGGGAGACTTAAAAACCTCCAATGGTTCCCTCGTGCCATGGATGTGTGAACAATGACAACTGATTTGATTATGATAAGGCGGTGTTGTATGCATTCATTCTAGGCATATTACTGAGTTATCCTCCCTTGACGACCAAAAAATCTCAATCAAGCCCTATTCTTATTAAACCTCAACCAGCATCTGGCCTTGCCCAGAATAGACTTCTCACTTTAACCCCCGGCTCCGAAGCAATGGAGGTTACGAAGTTGTCAAGTTAATGGGAAGACATGGACAAACGCGGGTAGGTTGGCCAACTCCTGTAATGGATCCATGAAATGGAAGAGCATCACTGTAGCAAGACTGCGAGGATTGTCTGATGTGTAGCGGTGGAACGACGAACATGGCGTGTTTGAACCAAATGCACATGTCGCCGCAAGGATCACCAATGAGCCAGCGAAGTTGGTGATGAAGGAGATATCATACTTGGAGATACATACTACTTTTGCAGCACCCACTTAATCTGGCGTATGCGGGAACCCTAGCTAGCGACAGGATCTTTTGATATGTATTGTGTACTTGCTACTTGCTAGTTATCTTTTGGGGCGTGCCAAGGTTTGCCTACACTTGACTTGGCTGGTGGTGCTTTGACCTATCAAGGGACGAGACAATGATGATATCCCTGCAAACCTTACATCCGCGTGTGACGCAGCCCGTGAAAGCATAATCGGATAACTATCATGAGGAAAGATGATTCGACTGTGATATAAGGTGACGGTTGAGATTTTCCTGGCTGGGAAGCGAGCGCTTGGCTCCTGTACCGCACAGTGAGTGGTGTGAGTGAGCTCTATTGGGGATCTTGCTTGGGCTTAATCATCCTTTCGTCAAGGTTGTCAATGGGATGTGTTCGTAAGTCCCGTACGAGGCATTCATTCCCAGGGGATGACGAGTGGGCCAAGGGGCGGATCTACATCAACAGCCGCCTCTCTTTCGCCTACTGTAAACTACGGTAAACGAATGGCCGCAGATCTTATATGGATGGGTTTGTCGATACTTGCTGTGTTGTATGGGTGCTTGAGTAATGCTGTGCTTCAGCGTGCTGTATGTACTAGACCAAGTGTGGAAAGAAATGCCTATACCTGTAGCATCAGTTACTTGGTTATAATAGAGTTGCCCCCCCCGTACAGTAGTTACAGTAGTCACAAGTCGTAGTACATACTATACAGTGAACATACAGTAGTAGGTATGTTAGTGTAAGGTTAGTGGGGCGCGCGCCCGCACCAAGATTGACGGGGACTATTTTACTATATCCCTTCATAAGTGCAGCATTTTTACCATTTACCCCACACTGTTAGCCTGAGCCAAGTAGAGCCAAGTACACGCCGCACAGGACAGCGGTATTGTCCCCCTCTAACTGTATAGAGCACTAGAAGTAAGTACAGTGGTGCAGTCCCGTAGAAGGTGGGGTCCGATCGCTCCATTGGATTGGATTCACAAGCCTCTGCTTCTGCTTCTGCTTCTCCCCGCCTCCCCTGCCTTTCCCCTCCCTTTCCTCAATGCAGCGCCCAATATAAGTCCTTCTCTAACTACTTTTTTGTTGTCCACTCTTCCACTTGTCACTCTCTCTCCCTCTCTCTCTCACACACACACTCTCTCTTCTAAGTAATAACACCCCCCCCTTTCGCCCCCAAATATCAATCGCTCATAATCTCGTTATCCACCATCTGTGCCTTACCAAAATCCAAAACCAACCCAAAAACAACCTCATCGCGGGGATTCCCCCTCTTCTATCGCACCCGACTCAAGCCTACACCAACTCTCCCATTAGCACCGCATCCCAACGCTTAGCTGGCTAGGACTTGTTCTTGACCAACAAAGAAGCCCAATCATCGCCTAGCCTTAAACTCTAAGCTCCACGACTAAACAATATTCTCGGGCAACAAAGAAACCAAAGGCGCGGCCTGAGCGGGACGTCATCCGCGCTATACCTGTGGCAGGCACCAGAGGGAAGCTCGTGCCATTCAGTACAGAAGATTGATTAGAATCACCTTTTGACGCCGAAACACCCTCCCTCGTCAATCTATCAAGCAAATTGAAGCCATTTACACGCAGTCATCGATCCAGCGGATACACCAACATGTCCAGTAATGAGAACATCCAACCGGACTCCGCCGGCCGAGCTCGTCGTGGCTCATTCACCACGCAGACCTTCAACTCCATCTTTGGTCGTTCAAATAGCACCTCTGGAGCTCCCACTGCTCCATTTCCTGGGCCGGTCACCGCTGCTGCAGGTCAAGACCAACGCCGAAGAATGTCAATCTCCACCCTAGGCTTATCAGGCACGTCGCCGACACAATCTGTCCCGTTTGCTTTCGGGGGCGGTCGACGAGGAAGCGTTTCCACCGATAGATCTGATTCAATTGATGAGAGCGCCATCGATGATGACGATGGCCCTAGTCGTAGCAACCCATCCACGCCATTTGTTCGCCGCATGTCGTTTGGTGCACAAGCTCTTCGAGCCCGCTCAACTAATGGTGGAAGTCCTGGAACTGCTGGTAGAACATCCTCCTATACTATTTCCCCCTCGTCTCTACCCACTATCCCCGCAGACTCTAGAGATGGAGACTATCTTTCTTCCAAAGCACAGGCAAGCACGCAATCAAAGCCCAGAACTACATCTGACTTTCCATCCGCTCGGCCAGGTGAAAGTGGCTTCAACCTGTCTGAGCAGCTTAGATCCCGCGCACAGAGCACTGTCTCCCAATCCCAACGTCCCAGCTTCTCGACCTCTTCCTTCACCATAAAGCAGACAGATAGAGTCGGCGTTAATGATATGCCAAACCCTCCCTCCGCAGTGCCCATCGCTCCCCCTCCGAAGCCACAACGCCCACAGCCTGATGCGTTCCAGGAGCGTATCCTGAAAGGCGATTTCTATATGGATTGAGGAAGAGCAGGATAGGCACAAATGCAGGTCGTTGAAGGACGGAAAGATTGCTTCCCCGCTGCTATGTTGTAGCATGGTGTTGAGTGTACGATGATTTGAGTATGGTGGAAGGCTATCAAGCATTTGGATGGAAACACGAGTGGCGCTGGACGTTTCAATATTGTGTTTTGAGGTCTCACTCTGGAGGTGTTGATGGAAAAATTGCCCAAGACTGGCTTTGCCTACGCGGCTGATGATTGATGAGTTTCTTTAACTGGCATCATGGGATATTTGAAGCCTCCCTTTGTGGCTTTGATTAGCAGTAGCCTGTATGGCTTAATCAAGCACAAATTGTGCCATGTACATCCAAATAATCACGAATGATGATATTGCTAATGATGTATCACATGCATTTTTTCTCCTGAGAGCCTACTTGCGAAACTGATACATCGGGATAGGCTATACTTGATCTTCTTGACAGAGTTGACCTGCTTGTGGACTTGATTCATCTAATTATTGGAGTAAATGGTTGGAGCTATAGTCTCACCCTAATGACTTGCACCAAGCCAGCATACCAAGCAGCATGCAATCCACAATAAAATCAGGCCCTTGTATATAGGAAATGTGCCATATGTTCTGCCATGACTCAAGCATGCCAAGGGAGGAAAACACTACCTTTCATGCTGCCGCCACTACCATGGTGTTCCATACTGTGCATAACAATCAATCACATAATCCTTGACTATACATAAGGTAGACAATAATTGCTGCGATGGAAAGCAAAGCGCCGTTTAATACTACTGGTCATTTTGCATTCCCATATTTTTCCAGCCACTGAGTATGATTGCAGGATAATGACGACGTCAAGAAACAACCTGGCTGTAATGAGCATGAAGCCCAGTAGGAGAGGATTTTGAGCCGCAATAAGATGTCCCATTTTGGTGGCGCAAGGCAGATCACATCAGACAACCGTCTCCTTGCTCTAGAACCCAGTCTCCTGCTCTGCTGCAATACCACTATATTTGTTGATCCAGCCAAGCACTTCCTGGTGCCACACTAAAGAGTTCTCTGGCTTCAGCACCCACTTAGAAAACACTTAGTATGATCTGACCAGGGTTTCTATTTTGAAAAACTTACATGATTTTCATCTGGGAAAGTCAGAAACCGACTCTCTATCCCCTTCGTCTGCAGCACATTAAAGGGAGCTAGTCCCTCGGAGATTGGAATCCTATAATCGAGCTCGTTGTGTCTAGCTATTCAGTACTTTAACTTGGTTAAACAGGGGCTTGGTATTCTTACATGACTAAGTGAGGAGTGGCCCAATTGTCTATATATCGAGCTGGATCCCATTTCTCATACCCTGCTCTGTTTTCCTGCACGATTTGTAACTCAGCATGAACTCTATATCAAAGTTTTGGGTGAGGATCTAACAATTAGAGTGCCATTGAATTCTTCGATAGGAAAGAATAATTCGTCAGTAGAATATTGATTGAGGGTGCTAAATACGCCATCGTGTGTAACAAGGGCTTTGAATTTGCGGCCGAGGGTGTGTCCTTGGATCCAGTTTATCATGTAGCCGCCTAGATTGATTGCATTTGGTCAGTATCGGCAACTCCAGCGTTATTAGCAGATATGCAGAAGTAAGACGTACCATAACTTGCACCAGCCGCCACGGCTCGCGATGTATCGACATATGGAAGATTTGCTTCTATATACTCGAATCCTTTGACGAGATCTAGATAAGGTCGCCCACCCCAGTTATCCTTGATACCATTCTGAAGAGCCATGCCGTAGCCAGTGCTGCCGGTGGGATTTGGAGTCACAACAACATAACCTTGCTCAGCGAATATAGCCGGATTCCACCTTGTGGACCAGCTTTCGTTCCAAGCACCTTGGGGCTATGAACTTATTAGCTAAACCTTTTATTGCACAAGGCAGCGACTTACTCCACCGTGAATCAAATACGCAAGTGGATACTTCTTGGATATGTCAAAATACGATGGTTTGACAACCCAAGCATGAACCTTATAGTCTTCCGCACCTTGGAACCAGATTTCATCAACTTGATCCTGAGATAGCCCGAAAGTCTTTCCACCTTTAGCGTTTGAGGAGACTGTCACTACATCGGTTGGATCTGAAGGGTCTAGGACTGAAAATATGCTGTTGTCTATTAAAGAACTACTGCTGAGCAAAAGCTTGCCATCTGGAAGGACTTTGAATTCCGAGACACTTCCATTCTGCACTAATGTTTGCGGGAGAGCCTTCGCATGCTGGGGAGAAGAGGAGAGTTTGAACAATTTTCCACGGCCATTTTCTTCAGCACTAACATAGAGCTCTCTGCCATCTTTGCTGAAGGCGATGGCTTCTGGTCTCAGATCCCAGCCGCCTTCGCCGTCAGCAGTCTCATAGAATTCCTGAACATTCGTAAGATCAGTAATATCAGGAGCTATAAGAAGCCTAGGCTTATCACTTTCGTATTGTACGTTCCTCATTCTTGTAAAAGCTAGGGAAGTCGCATCTGGGGAGAAGACAGGACTGTTCGAGTGAGAATATGGGTGTCAGTTTGTCCATCTTAGTAACAACCTGGAGTTGAGACTTGTCTTAGAAGCTATGTACGTACTCCAAAGACAGCGCCAATGTACCCAAGTATTTAAGACATTGAGTAGTCTTAGGAGTAGACTGCTCGTAAAACGCTCTGGAAGTGAAAACCTTGCTCTGAGGGGCTAACTCACCTGTTACTGTAGCCTTTCAGATTTCCCGTCTTGATAAGCTGTGGAGCAGGAGCATGCGATTCTGTGAACTTTAGAGGAACATAATAAAGATCAGTCTTGGTAAAATTTGAAGGGTCGATCTTAGGGTCTTTTGCAACAAAGACAAGCCCATTTTTGCTAATGTCATAATCGCTGGAACCTCCAAATGGTGGGACTGGTGACTCAAGATTTAGAGACTTGTTCCGCAATGCATTTTTCAGAGGCTCAACGACCCAGGAACTCTTCCCTTTGGACTTCTTCAGTGTTGTATACCATATGGTATTCTTGTTTTCTGTCACATAAGCATCCCAATGGCGTACAAAAAGGCTACTGTATATTTTCGCTGTGGAGTGAGATTTTGTAGCTTTCTCCGAGTTATATAAATGACCTGAAGGAGTTGCAAGCCCCGTTACAGCCAGTGCAATGGTGTCAGAGTCGAGTCGCGTGACTTTCGGATTGGAGATGGCTCCATCAAATGTTGCAATGATTCTGAGATCAATTTCGTTAGCAGTGGGCCCAGAGATCCATGAAGCTTTGAAGAGATGGGCCTTTGCAACGAGATTTATATGGTATAGGTCTCTAAGGCCATGAGGCCAATCATAGAGAATTTCTAGAAGAGGGATCTTTCGTATTGGCCATAGGCAACTTAAACCTTGTATCACCATGCGTCTTAATAGAGCCGACGTACTTATTGTTCAAGGTCTCAGCGTCCGCCAAAACAAGATGTGTCTGTCCCCTCTCCCCGCCTTGAAACCACAATACCGAATTGTTTTCCGTTAGCCAGATAGGGTCACTGGCATTTACATCACTGACAAGGGGTTTTGATTGACCCGTACGGATATCTATAACTCTGATCTCGGAGGTTTTGGAGTGTGATTCGAAGGAGTATGTCGAAACCGTATACAATGCAAGCTTTCCATCTGGACTTGGTACAGCCGCAGAGCGTCGAGGGGCAGAAAGAAGCACCTCCGGGGTGAATTTGTTAGCTCTGATTGTCATTGTATGTAGAAAGGAAGGTAAGTAGCAATGTAGGGCTCTGTCAATATATATGTGTATAGGTGTATATGTGGAAAGGAGAGGCTGGATCCGCTGGAGAGACAATGACGACTTCCAGAGACAAACGTGCGAATCGATGTGAATGGTGCTTAGCCACCTTTTTATGTAGTCCTTGTACCTGTACCTGTGTCTGTGCAGGTACTGTAAGTTTACCCCGCGAGCCCGTTAATAACCATTCTAAAGAGCTCTGGTCAGGGGTCAGAGAGCTTGGCAGAGACACGCAAATACACTGTTTAGTAGTGCAGCCACAGCGATCGTAAGCGTCAGATCCCGCCTCCCATAGTAAATTGTCAAAGATAGCTGTCAAAATCAAAAGTCTACATCGCCATAGCTGCCACGCTTGCTCAATTGATGCTTCTCATTTTCATACTCATATCGGAATTGTGCTAGTAGCTCTGCGACAACTATTTAGTACGAAGAGGAAAGTGATCGTCACGATATTTGACTTCATCAGGACACTTCACTGGTCCAGCCGCAATGGCACAATACTTCCTCGACCTTATATACACTCTCACGAACTGTGTGAGCTGTTTCCCCGGGTCGCCTCAACTTAAGATAAATAGCCGGAGCTTCAAGATCCAACGACTACTGGGAGAAGTATGCTCAAAAGTCTCCATGCCATGTATCATCTAACATCGCACTTAGGGCGGATTCTCCTACGTATACCTGGTTCAAGACACCAGCAGCGAAGCCCTATATGCTTTAAAGAAGATACGATGTCCTTTCGGGCAGGAATCTGTGGCCCATGCTATGAAAGAAGTTGAAGCCTACGCGCTCTTTGCACCGAACCCGAACATCATTCATAGCATTGATCACTGCGTAGTAGCAGACCGATCGGATCCCGGGGCGAAGACTGTTTACATCTTACTGCCATATTATCGACGGGGAAATCTGCAGGATATCATAAATGCAAACTTAGTCAACCATACAAAGTTTCCAGAGCGGAGACTCATGGTACTCTTCCTGGGTGTTTGTAAAGCACTGAGGGCAATGCATAACTACAATGTGCAAGGGCCTCCTGGAGGTGCGAAGAGCGCCAACAAGGCAAAGAAGGTCAGGGGCGAATCGGCAAGGGCAGACCAGGAAGCTGCTGAAGAAAGTGCACAACAAAGACGGCGACGAGGTGGAGGAGAAGATTCAGATAGCGAGCAGCAGGAGCCATTGATGGACGGAGAGGTTACAATGAGCCAAGAAGGAGTCGCGCCAGGTGAAGCTAGAGCATACGCCCATCGGGATATTAAGCCTGGTAAGTCGAAAAGTATTGTTTTCTCGATCGTCCTAATGCTTTTCAGGTAACATTATGATTGATGACGATGGCGAACAACCGATACTCATGGACTTGGGCTCACTTGCACCGTCACCTACACCGATCACCTCGAGATCACTAGCATTAGCGGTGCAGGACCAAGCTGCAGAGCATTCCACCATGCCATATCGAGCTCCCGAGCTTTTCGACGTGAAAACCGGCAGCGTGGTGGACACTAAAGTGGATATTTGGTCCCTTGGCTGCACTCTATACGCTTGCCTTGTTGGCAAATCTCCGTTTGAGATGAGGAGCGACGAAACCGGAGGAAGCTTAAGCATGTGTGTTCTAGGAGGGGACTGGAGGTTTCCTGATGAAGGTGCCGGAGGAAAGAAGAAAGCCACCAATCAGCCTGGCCAAAGCGAGGACAGTGAGATCAGTGATAGTATACGTGATGTTGTGAGGAAATGCTTGGCCGTAGAACCTGCTCATCGGCCCGACGTTGACGAGTTGATTGAGCTTGTAACCAGTGTAATCGACACATTACCGGGGGATGGGACATTGTAGAATTGAGCTACAATTATGTATAAGTCTATTCCGTAGTAATGAAAGCACCTGGCTTAGGACCTAAAAGGCATGGATACTCCTACGATGCCTTTATTTGCGCACATATCTTGAGATCAACTGCAGCATTGCGTTAAGGCGAGCATATATGTGGGTAGAACACCAGCACCAGCGCCGGTTGCTAAAACCAAGCTAAAATACCTCCTGGACGGTAATGGTGTGTATATACATATAGTCTTGTATCAATCCATGGAGATATACAGGCCCTCTATTATATTAAGCATGCTTTTACCTTCCTAAGTACTTGCTGGCAGCCTGGGGTCATTTAGTAATGAAGTATGTAATAAACTACGCGCACTTTTGCAATTAGCATGATTTGTAATCTAGCAAGCTACATGCAAAACTGCCCAGGGCTTTTGCCCTCATATCATCACAACCCATAGCTTCTGTCTAGGTGATGAACACTCTACCTGTCTCGATGTGTACTTTATGAACGTATAGCCAACACCAGTGCCTCTCTCGAAGTAAGCAAAGATTCTCAAATGTGAAGAGACCTTCTGTCATCTCATCATGCCGCTTTCCATCAACTCTGGTAGTAGCAATATTCTCTTCCGTCTCTTTGTTGATTGTGTAGCGTCGAGGAGACCACACTTGGCCAGATTGGTTAGCCTCAAAGCATGCCCTACCTCAACCCACTTGCACAAAATCTGCACTTTTCCATCTTTACGTGCAGAGGGACATGTCTTTTGGAGTTGCTTGATCAATTTCTCTTGGTTGTTAATTTCTCTAATGCCTCCCAGAAAAGAAGCCACAAATTCGATCTCCATGCCTATGCTTAGCGTGAGCTTTGCAAGTGTATGCGTAGCACTAGAGTGATAGCTCTCGAGAGATTGGTGGATACCCTGTCTCAGGTGTGGCATTTCTGATATTTGATGTCCTTGGTGTCTTGTCGCGGGATTATCTGATAAGTTTCGAAGTTCTAAATAGTCCTTGGAAGGAGAGCTTGCTCGAGGCCCGTTAATGGTTGAGGCATCGATCAACGTCGTGACTTGAGAAGAAATAGTCGGTGTAGGGTCGGACGTTATTAGATTGCTGGCAACTAAGGTTGGGTCTAAATGGTGAGGTCGGATTGCGGTCGCAAGGTTGGTATGTGACTGACCTGCCGTCGACACCAGCCTTTGATGCTGTACTGTAGACTCTTGCGGGCCAATGATAGCATCTTATATTGTTAGTAGCAGCTTATACCTGGGCTCTATATTACGTACCATATGAAAAATCTTGCTCTACGAATTCCGTTATCTTCCGCTTTAGAGTGATTACCTCATCGTAGTACCTTTCACAGACTTTCCTTGCATCTTTCTGCACCTTCTCCATCTTCAAGAACCTTGCCTCGAGTTCAGCTAACCTCTCATCCTGATCATGCGATTGCCGTTTGCTCTCAGAACTGCAATCTTGGATGGCTTTGCTGCACTCTTCCAGCTTATCTATAAGAGCGGCGTGTTCTTTTCTTAGCTGAAATCTCCACAAAGCATCTGCAGCTTCTGCTGAACGTTGGCTGAGCAAAGAGGCGGTTTGATCGGCAGGTGCCATGATCCCGAGATAACACGGTGTTGGCACTAGGAATAGAACTGTAAGTAAACAGCGCGGCAACAAAGGGCATGATGCTACATGACACTAAGACGGCTGGACAATTCTACGTAATCGGACGTTAACCTTTACGAAACATTGAGAATAGCATGCCCCAGAAGAATCACGATGAGGGAGTTACCGGACTTGGCGCTAGATGTACCCGATGAAAAGAGAAGGTACTGAGTGGAAGCATCACTTGACATCATCTGTACTTTCCGACTTGAACCTGCCCTGGAGAGGGACATGCACAATAATGCGGGTATTCACGAAATCACAATGCCAATACAGTGTAATTTTTGAAGTTTTCCCATTTGGCTTGATCTATGAGAGTGGCAGCCTCTATCATTTGGCCCACGTCCAAACAGCTGCAACTAAATGTGTCACAACGCCAGTCAGATGGAACCTGCACGACAGATAGACTGCTTAATGACCAAAGAGCAATCCCTAGATACAGAGATGAAAAACCGGAAAAGCAATGTGCACCGCCCAACCCTCTTTAGTTGGGAAATGCCCGAAAAACGTACGCAAGAATCGAGAGCCGCAGCGCTCAGATGCAGCAGCAACTTTTATGCCACCAATTAACCTTTTTGTCCTCGAGCGCCGGCCGAACCAGCCACTCTCACTATCAATGTCCAACAGTTGTGCCTTTTCACCAGCACCCAGTTGTTGGAACTTGTTGATATACCAGTAATGTCAATAATAATGCAACGCTTAGATGAGGTCAGCCACGTTCATTGGCATCTCTTCAATTTGAGTGCTGTAGAATTGCTCGATTTCTCTCATCATGCGTACATCATCAGCGGTGACGAAATTGATGGCGACACCTTTTCGTCCGAAACGGCCCCCACGGCCGATTCTGTGAATATAATTCTCACGGTTGGCTGGAAGATCATAGTTGATGACCAATGACACTTGCTGGACATCAATTCCACGGGCCAACAAATCGGTGGCGATCAAGACACGAGAGGATCCAGAGCGGAACTCCTTCATAATCAGGTCACGTTGACCCTGGTCCATATCACCGTGCATGGCAGACACAGTGAAGTCACGGGCAGTGAGCTTGTCGGTGAGCCAGTCAACCTTTCTTCGCGTGTTGCAGAAGATGACCGCTTGTGTGATAGTGACTGTCTCATAGAGATCGGAGAGAGTATCCAACTTCCAGTCTTCCTTCTCCACAGCAATGTAAAATTGCTTGATACCTTCCAAGGTAAGTTCGGCCTTCTTAACCAAGATGCGAACGGGGTCGCGCATGAACTTGGTAGTAACTTCAAGAACGTCTTGTGGCATGGTGGCAGACAAGAGAACGACTTGAGTTGACTGAGGAAGGAGCTGGAAAATATCGTAGATTTGCTCAGTGAATCCACGCTACGGTAAATTAGCAAAACCGTACTCACAGTTAACATAATGATATCTAGGAACTTACAGAAAGCATCTCATCGGCCTCGTCAAGGACGAACATCTTCATGGAGTCGGTCTTGAGGAATCTGCGCTGAATCATGTCTTGAACACGACCAGGGGTTCCAACAACGACTTGAGGCCCCTCTTGAAGGGCCTTCATGTCATCACGAACGCTAGTACCTCCAATGCATGCGTGACACTCGACGTTCATGAAATCGCCAATGGCAACAACGACTTTTTGGATCTGCTGAGCTAACTCACGGGTGGGAGCAAGAATGAGAGCCTGGCACTGCTTGATGTTGGGGTCAAGTTTTTGAAGAACGGAGATGGAGAAGGTGGCGGTTTTTCCTGTACCGGATTGGGCTTGGGCGATAACATCGTGGCCTTTGCAAAATTAGATATAGATCAAAATAAATTCAAGCGCAAACTTACCTTTGATGACTGGCATGATAGCGCGCTGCTGGATCGCAGATGGACGCTCGAAACCATAAGCATAGACACCTATAATATTCGTCAATCCCATCACTGCGCAAACTATATATATTTCGACCGACCTCGAAGAAGCTCAGGCTTCAGGTTCATGGTATCAAAGGAGTCGACGGTCTCGTCATAATTGGATTCGATTTGACCTGCACAGAATGATGTTAGCTGAAAATCGGTGAATGCAGCGCACGGGTGGCGGTGTAAAGAACGACATCTAGATCACTTACCTTCTGGGATCTCCTCGAGTCCCTTATCAGCAGAAGCCATGATTGCGGTTGAGGTTAGGATAATCTAGAATCAAGCTGTGCTTGAATTCTAGATATTAGAAAGAGTTGCGTAGAGGATGATAAGGCGGGGCTGCAAGTTGCGCAGAGATCTCGTAACAGAGACTGCGACGCGGGCTCTTTTGTTTGTAGTTGAGAACTAGAATCCAAACTCCCAATACTGAGAGTTATAGCTGGTTTCTAGTAGGTAAGTTGTGTTTTGGATTTGTTGTTCAGGTTGATATGAAATGGAGAAGAAGCGACAGGAACTTTGGTGGTCTTGTATAATTTTTTAAGCGGACATGGCCAAACGGCACTAGACTCTTAGCGCTAGACGGCTTGGCGAGGCGATTCACTTTTTGATTCTGACTAAACGATATCGAACTTTCACGGTCGTCATTATACGTGCTCTATTCCTTTTCAAACTAAGCTATATTCAACAAGCGCAGCTGCAGGCCATAATCTTAATGCGAGTTGTGCAAAACTGACTGGTTGGCTGAATCTTGGTTTTGCTTTTGGCGTCCTCAAAAATATCTAGTGTGGCAATCGGACTCAGCGAGGCGATCTTTTTACTCAGCCTTACCAGGTTGTAACGTACTCTGTACTTATACCGTAGGCACTGCTTGTACATCATATAGCCTGATCGCTGTTTTTATTGGTTGGATTACATAGCTTTGCCATCTTAGAAGACGCTGAATCGTCGCTCCCCTGGACCGAAAATTATGACTCAAGAAGAAGAGTCATTCGTTTCAATCCCGCCACATCCTTTGGGGATAAAACCCTCCGGAAATTCATATACAGCAACTAAAAATGCAAGTCATGGAGCAGGACTCTTGCAAAAGCTACCAGACGAACTCTTGGCGATAGTGTTGGAGCATTTTGACTCATATGAGCTTCGTATGTTAGGGGTAGGCTTATTTCAATACGAAGCTCTGATCACTTTCAGAAAATAGAAAGTGCTTTGGCGCTGGATCAGGGGATGTGATGGCACCTTTTGTCTTTCTACTTTAGCAGGAGGCCGGAGTGCGCTCAGAGCCTTTGGCAACTTCAAAAATTTTTACGTATCAATGTGCTGATCTGTTCGTAGTCTACATGTAGGTTTCTTTATGCCTTTTGCAGGTTTGATGATTTCTGGAAGGCTTTATTTATAGAGTAAGTCAGCTATTCACACACTCGCTATAGAAGACGCTCTGTTATGGAAACGTGGATTGTGTACATGTATCATAATGTGAAAATTTGATTCATCTCTACCATAGCCACCTCCTCCCGCACAGTCACTCTCCTAGCAGAGCCAATATTTTTCTTGATAATAAGCAAAAACAATCCAGCCTGCAACCTGCGTTATTAGCCAGAAGATACTTCTACATTGGGCAATGCGAGAAGTTTCATAACTAACTCTAAGTAGATCTCCTCAGTCAAAGTCAGGAAAGTTCTCGTGGCGTGGAACATGGAGATCCACTTTGCTAGGTCTATCTGAACAGCAAAGTTCTCAAGTTCGATGCGATAGTGTGTACTCGGATGTACTATATCGGCCATTCCTATGCGCCAACACCCCGCTGACTGCATATGCTACGAATATCCCGAAAAGAAACACAATCCCTCGACTCGAAAATCTGTCCGCTTCGGAATTTGACTCCTGGAGCAGCAAGCCCTTCATTCTTACTGAACCCGTTAGATCATGGCCAGTTTTCAAATCATGGACTCTCGATACTTTACTCAAAGAGTACCGCGATATTCGATTCCGCGCAGAGTCTGTTGATTGGGCACTAGAAACTTATATTGACTATATGCATGACAATAGCGATGAGAGTCCTCTTTATTTATTTGATCGGAGCTTTGTATCGAAGATGAATCTCGGTACAGAAGGTCCGCCGGATTTGCAAGCTTATTGGATTCCAGAATGCTTTGGTGAAGATCTATTTGCTGTCCTAGGAAGCAAACGACCAGACGATAAATGGCTTATCATTGGGCCAACCGGAAGCGGGTCTACGTATCATAAAGATCCGAATGCTACCAGTGCTTGGAACGCTGTCATTCGAGGTTCTAAGTATTGGATAATGTTTCCATCAGGTCCGTCGATTCCACCGCCCCCAGGAGTCTACGTTTCTGAAGACCAAAGTGAAGTCACCAGCCCGCTCAGCAGTAAGTGCCAATTTTGTTGTTGCATGTAGTTTTAAGATTGATAGGCGTGCTGTCCTGAAAAAAACTCCTCGTCCTACATACCATATTATTCTGTATGCAATGCCTTCGCTAACAATAAATTTCTGAAGTTGCGGAATGGCTTCTCGGATTTCATGAAGAAGCCAGAAATACCCTGGGTTGTGTAGAAGGGATATGCCATGAAGGTGAAGTCCTGCATGTACCTAGTGGCTGGTGGCATCTTGTTGTGAACCTTGATTCTTCAATTGCCATCACACAAAACTTTGTCCCAAGAAGCCACTTGCCTGGTGTGCTGGCCTTCCTGAAGAACGATATTGCAGACCAGGTTTCGGGATTTAGAGATGATGTGATAGATCCTTATGGGTTGTTTGTGGAACGTATGCAGATCGAACACCCGGACCTACTTGAGCAAGCCCTCGCTGAATTGGATGGAAAGCCACACAGGAAGAAAAGAAAATGGGCCGCAGCAGTTGAGAATAGCGAGAAGCATAGTGGTGGATTTAGTTTTGGATTTGGTTCTGATAGTGACGAAGAGGTACCGTGATTCGAGGAATTCACGCCGAAAAAAACTTGATGAGAGTTTCGTATAATGGTTTAAAATGTGTTATATTTGCATACGCCTTTAAGACTGCAAGACCAAATTGTCTGTCCTCGCTTGAATGCCCATAAAAACTCCAGAATTTATTGCCTTGAAACCCATCGAATAATAATATAACAATTGGGTATGATGCCCCTTTTAGATGCCACGAACGCCTGCATGCCTGCGCTGTTCCCATAATTTGCTATGCTTTCCCAGAACTCCACGAGCTACTCAAACACCTATCACTAAATCAACTTGCTTGTAAAACACTAGTCGCCAACAATACACAAGAATGTGCCATCTCAGGCGGCCTATTTTCGCGGCGCGGTAGAATTTGTTCGAGCCTTCTTCGTCTCCTTCGTATCTGTTTCGCTATCATCTCCCGTAGCCTTTTTGCTTCTCTTACTTCCAGTAGCCGTACGATTTGCAGATGTGGTACTGGTCGGCGTTGCATGGTTCGATGCACTGTCGGCTTTAACAAAGCTTGTAGATACTGGGGTTGGTGCAGTATTAGCGGGCGTGGACTGCGAAGAAGCCACCGGAGATTCCTTGATGCATCGTCAGAAATATAGTTTTATTGACATTGGTCAAGAAACCTACAGCGTTCTGTCTGAAACTGACACTACTGTTGCTAAAAATTCGAAGCTGCTCTATCGGTCCCCTCCGTCGAGATACGCCCGCAGCTCCTGTTCCCTTCGTGTAGTTGTCGAAACCCATCATTATATTCCCTGTTGGTGTTTCATCCAGGTATATCGTTTCTTTCTCATAGATTCGGTCGTCTGTTGCAGCAATTTTGGCTTCAAGCTGGGCTCTTCGATTGAGTGACGCAGCAAGTTCTTTCCTGGCGCGCTCGTAAAAAGCCTGTCCAGGTTGATCACCGCTCGGTGGTTGGGTCGCATTCTCGCCCATCGTGAGGTTGTCCACCTTACGCGAAGCTTCTCGGAACAGGGAAAGGTCCTATTCGCACAGGAGAAGATGTCACAGCTTAAGATGGTATCAGCATCAAATGTAGGGGGAGACGAACGCGAGGAATAGGCCTACCAAAGTGGACAAATGGTGCAAGACTTTAGCTGGAAGGTTCGATTATGTTGCTAGAGACAGATATGATAATTTTATCATAGACGCACTCTGCCTAACCTGGACAAAGTGGCCTGAAAGCTCCCAGCTCTATTGGGAATATGAACTCTATAGTCGAAATGTTGAATTGCACGCTATCACTACGGGTGGTGGTTTGCCTTCTTGAACTTATCTTATCGGCGACAGGGGTCTTCTGGTATTTCTGAGGGGAACAGTTCTCAGCAGATTTACAGTTTTCTCCTCATATGACATCCATACTATTATGAATGTAATAGTGGTCGGCCATAGAATTATACATATTATGGGTATCACTTGTATGTGCTATGCATATTTGTGACTCGTCAACCCGAGCACAGCTCTTTGCTCACTTCCTAACCTTCCTGGCATGCTTTACTAGATTCTCTATCACTCCTTCGAATGCTTCTCGATCCCCTAATTTTTCATCCGTTCTCGAGGTCCAGTATTCTAAAACTTCGTTCGCTGTGCTCTGCATAGCTTCTAGTTTTTGTATATGTGTCTTTAATTCCTCTAATGTCAAACCATTCAGTGCCTCATCTGTAATAGCACATTGTTGCCTAGCTGAAACCAAATCAAGGTATGGTGCAGGAGCTGGGCCTTTCCGCCTCTTGGAGTCAGAGCGTGTTTTTCCCTGAGAATCAACTGAAGTAGTAGAGCCATTGCCGTCACCTTGTTTCAGCCGAGATATAGAACGAGAATCAGTGGATTCCCGTGGTGAGGTTGAAGATGGATTCAGATGTATAGATGGAAGGATGAGCTTCTTCTGTTTGGAGGCTGGGAGGATCTCATCGAGATCTACAGGCACTCCGAGTGAGACTAGAAATAGCCGTCTTATTCGAGAACGAATCCAATTTGGCGGCTGAAGAGGAGGTGGAGCAACGAGCTGTGCCCATAGTGAGGCGCTCCGTTGGGTCAGAAAAATAGGATTCTCTGCTGAGACTGACAGGAGAACAGAGGTGTCGATCGTATCTGGTGGAAATAGAACATTCATGTAGGGCTCCGTGGCATCTTGGACATCATCTCCCGATTCAAGATCGGCAAAATCAAGAACGGTCTGCGCATTTGTCAAAATCCTCATGCTGGAAGTGTGGTTATTGCTACTTACAAAGGGGGCCATTGCTGCTGTAGGCTGTGAATGAGGAGCAGGTTCTGGCTCCTGGAATCCATCATCAAAATCGTCAAATTCAGCATCATCCTCGCCTTCCTCAAAATCATCAAAGTCATCGCCAAAGTCTCCATCTTCTTCTTCATCATAGTCTATAGGACCAGAACTTTTAGTAACCCCAGAAGACCTTCGCCGCGTGTGATTTATGTTTGAGGATCTATCACCAGTTGGCGACCCTGACCCCGTCACTCGCTCCGAAATGACTGGGAAATGTTTGTCCTCACCTGGAGCATCTTCAATCTTTTCAACGATATCAGATTCCGCATCTCCTTTTCTCAATTCCGATGCCTTTGTATCAGGGACTGCTCCGTGGCTGGGCTCAGAGTCGAATATCTCTACCTTCGTGACTGGAACTGGGAAACCTCCTGCCATACCATCTGTTTCGTCATGTGCGGTATTCTCTGCAGTCGCGACTGACAAAGAATGTAGACCTCCTTTCTCACTCAAAGATTTAGCTTCTAATATCATTGCAACCTCATTAGGTATAGCATCTGCCTCTCGCACATTGTAGGCGTGAGTTCCTGCGACTTCGCCATGGCTTGGCTCATCGTCGACTTTTTCGACTCGAGTTACAGGTATGACAGGTGATGCACCACCAGACTGCTCGGGGCCTGATTGTGCATCAGAGAAGTGATCATCGGAATCTGATGTATCTACAAACGATCAATACCACGATTCTTTCAAAGCAGAAAACATTTACCTAAGTCGTGCGCTTCCGGATCCTCCCCTTTCCCTTTGACAGACAGCCCTAATTTCGTTTCAACCATGGCTCAGACAGACTGTATAGATGTGAAGACTTGGAGCCGCTCAAGGCTTCTAGATCACCGCTGATATGTGGACTAATACACTAACTACGGAAAATAGTAGGTAGAGCCTGCTCCGCCAATGATGCCCGGCGGCTGATACTCTGAAATGAGAAGTAGCACAGACTCTTCGGAACCTTGAGATATTTAGTCTGTAAAGGTGATCCTTCAATAGAGGGAGCAATGAATGAATGGACATGCAGAAACGCATTCATTCCATGGTCACACCAACCTTTCACCGCCTTTTTCTGCCCGATTTATGAGACCGCCATTCGCTAATATTGACATTTTGATATAGCCGACGCTCACGCGCTTCTCAACTATCTTGAATGCGACTGCACCTACACGTGTCAAGGTCTTGATTGCCAGTCTATCAACTCTCCTCATACCTTGAGCTAGCAACAACATGGCTTTCAACTTTGGGAGCCAAGCTGGTGGCAGTGGGAATTCTGGCGGTACTGCTTCAACAGGGAATCCTTTTGGCGGAACTACCTCAACGTCAGGAGGGATTTTTGGTTCCGTAACTGCTACTACAAAACCATCCCCATTCGGCACACCTTCAGCTGCGACGTCTATGTTTGGTGGCGCTTCGGCCGCAGGAACAACTACCCCTACAACACCGTTATTTGGTGGGGCATCGACTACTGGCGCTCAGCAGCCTTTGTTTGGAGGTATTGGAGGTAATCAGAGCACAACCTCTGCCTCATCTCAGCCAGTTTCTGGTACTACTTCTGCCCCAACCTTCAGCTTTGGATCGGCACCAGCTGCTGCTACATCACAGCCTAGCCTCTTTTCAAGTTCAAACACTACCACTGTCCCACCTGCTTCGAGCACACCTGCGACTAATAAGAGCTTCATGATGCCTTCAACTACTCCTGCAGGGGCCCCAACGAGCAATCTTTTCAGTGGCGCTGGCTCTACAGGCATAAGTCTATTTGGAAAGCCGGCAGCAAATGCCTCGTCTTCAACGACAACTAGCCAGGGCAGTTTGTTTGCAGGTTCAAAGCCCGCGTCCATACCTGCTTCGATACCATATCCGGGATTAGGAGGAAACCAAGCTACAAACTCTAACCCTACCTCTACACAAACCACCTCTGCACCTAGTTTATTCGCTGGCCTGTCGTCTACAAGTAATACTACGCCCGGAGCGACCTCTAACCTATTCTCGAACGCATCAAAAGCGCCGACTTCTGTCGCAACTTCTGTACCAGGAACTGCATCTTCTTCTTCAAATTTATTCGGAACTAATCTCTCATCTTCGGGTACTGCTACATCAGGAGTAGCCGCCCCTACTCCAAGTCTATTTGGCACAAATCCCTCCTCTTCCACAGGCCCTGCATCAGGAGCCACTACTTCTACGTCAAACTTGTTTGGGGCAACTACATCTTCTGGCGTAAATGCTCCAGCAGCCACTATTTCCACGTCAAACTTGTTTGGAGCAAAGCCGGCATCATCAGGTACGGCTGCTGCAGGTACCACTGCTACGTCGAATCTATTTGGAAGTGGCGCAACTTCTTCTGGGTCTAGTGCACCGAGCACTGCTGCCTCCGCAGCACCTTCATTGTTTTCTCAACCTGCGCTCACCTCGACTAGTCAGCCCTCTGCTAGTGGTGTGACCACAGGCACAACTACTGCCGTGGCTGGATCCAATGGTGTAGCTGCACCATCCAATAATGCCGGACCTAGCACTTCAAATTCTAATTCTGCAGCGCAGCAAAACTCACAGCCACTAGGAGCTTCCACAGCTGGCCCAGCACCCCAACTGCCACGGTTAAAGAATAAGACGATGGACGAGATTGTCACTCGGTGGGCATCTGATCTTTTGAAATACCAGAAAGAATTCCAAGAGCAAGCAGCGAAAGTGGCAGCTTGGGATCGCCTTTTGGTCGAAAACGGGGATAAGATTCAGAAGTTGTATAACAGTACCTTTGAAGCTGAAAAGGCTAGTACCGAGGTGGAGCGACAACTGTCTGCTGTTGAGGGCCAGCAGGGTGAGATCCTGGCTTGGCTCGACCGATACGAAGCAGAAGTCGACCAGATGTTTGAGATGCAAGTGGGTTCAGGTGACAACTTACAGGGTCCTGATCAAGAGCGAGAGAGAACCTACAAGCTTGCTGAGAAGTTGACTGAACGGCTGGACGAAATGGGAAAGAACATTAGTAGTATGATTGAAGCTATCAATGATGCGTCCTCGAACTTGAGCAAAAGTAATAGCAAGGCCGATGACCCTGTAAGATCTATCATCCCAAGTTTGTAGGACGGCAGCTAATTACTCTCATAGTTGTCTCATATCGTGCGTGTCTTGAACTCCCACCTCCAGCAATTGCAATGGATTGATCAGAATGCGGAGATTTTGCAGGCTAAAGTGAGTGCTGCTCAAAAACTAGGACAAAGTATTGGCAGCGTGAATGGCCAAGAGAGTGAGGCTGCAGATGCATTTTATCGATCGTACATTGGCCGGAGATAATATTTCTTCCTTGATCGGCGTTCAGTGGGAATTTAAGAATATCCAAAAATTGGGAGGTTATGATATGTTGGTGATGAAGGAAGCAATTTGAAGATGATCCCAACGATCATCAACATGGGAAGTAATCATTGTACCATAGCCAGAATTAGACACGAATGCACATGCCCTCATATCTCTGGGTTGAGTTCACCTACCTCTACTCCGAACCCAAACCCACAGGTTCAGTGCAATTAAGCCTAAGTAGGAGCAATACAATATGCGATCATGGCTTGAGGTAGCGGGTGACATATTGGCTAGGGACTGACTCGAAAGTTATCATAGCCTGAGACCAACATTTTTCCTAGCTGACCCAGGAAACCTCCAGGTAGCTCATGAGTCCAACTTCTCCCCCGCCTATCCGTATCATAGCCTTTGGAACAACAAATCCTGACAATTCAAGTTCGAAGGGACGCTTCATAATACAAGGTCGAGCTCTCATTTGATAAATTGCTAGCTTAATTAACTGGCGCAAAAAGACCACTCAAATGCTCCATTAGAAGATGAGAGAGTCTTGCTGCTGGCAATCTTATCATTTATGAGATTTCTTGGATACAACTTGATATAAAGCTATGCCTCGTTCAATTTCCCTGCCGCTGATGCATATCTTCCCAGTGGGACTTTCCGGCACCCCAGCTCAGCTTAGCTGCAGGCAGTGTTATTCGGTGTTTCTCCAACGCAAAGGGAAGCCACCAAGACCTGGCCGTCCAAAGATATACTTACTTCTGCTCGCCACCTTGGCTCTTCGCAAGCTCGTCACTACAGAAGGCACTGATGAGCACGGCACACATGACAGCAGGTAGCAACTTACATGTGGTCTTCAAGCTTCTTGAGGTGCTCGTGTTGCTTCGCAAGCTGCTTCTTCAGCTCCAGAAGCTTCTCCTTTTCGCGCTGACGGATGGCATAATCCTCATTGGCCTTCTCCCGCTTCGTGAATGCGTCCCTGAGAGCTGTTAGCTGTTGTAGTTCTTGCCGGCCGAGAGAAGCTTGTACCCTGAACCAGTGGATCTTGGAGCTCCAGTGTCGCCGCCAGCCATGGCTCTTGCGACTGTGGTGAATGATCGGGTGGCTGGACGAGCAGCTCTAATGATGGATTGACGGAACATTGTCAAGTAAAAAGTATGAAAGGTTTTATAGGAAACTTGGTTGAAGAGGGGTGGTTCGAGTTATGATGTAGCTTCGTGAGGGAGGTCTGCAGATGCTTTTGGTTGGCTCGGAAGCAAAACCAAGAATCGGATGTTTATTTTGTGGCCTTCAGTTTAAGGCAGCAGTTATTATTAAAGCCAAGGCAAGCCGCATTTCATGTGAGCATGCCAGACAGATATTATCTATCTCTCCCAAGAGAGGATGCATCAAATTGAGCTACAACTATTGATCGATCGGATCTCGATGGGATGTAAGCCCAAGATGTTTGCTAAAGAAGCCAAGCTTTCCCTCGCCAATGAGAAGGCATGTTTGTCCTTCTGTTATTTACCTGAGCCTTTTATGAAAGTAGAAGTACATGTGCTGTAAGGAGGTCCCACTTCATCCAAGTGTTGAATAAGATGATATAGAACCTGGTGAACATGAACATCTTACATTATAACTGGCCGAGAGTCTAGGGTACTGTATTGAACAGGATAATCTTTCTCTCTCTCTCTCTCTTTCTTTACAGCAGGCATCACGAAAGCTCTGTTGCTCAAATGTGATATTCATTGGCATTTCAGTTGGCCAGTAACCAAGGTTATCTGTGGGAAGCTTTGTTTTGGAAAATGACAAAAGGGATACTGCTTCGTACCCAAAGGGGACCAGAGGGGGGGGGGGTGGTTCTTGCTATCCACTCATCTGGCTACCTTTGCTAAGGTCCTTTCAGCACTGCCACAGCGCCCGAACTCGTTTCAACCAAACCCGCTACAATCCCATCAAATGGACCAGTTTAATGGATAATGCGGAATCATGCAATGCCACTGAAATTTGGTGGTTTAATATGTGGATTAGCAGGGACAGGATGCATAGGGAAAGGCTCAATTCCATATAAACTTCGGTTGTCTATATTCCTCCTTGTGTAATGCTGGAGACCTCAAGCATTGGAGGAGGAGGAAATGTGAAATGATATAAAGATGACGCCTTGTAATCAAGATTTGGAAATAATAAAAATTTCGTTAATTAAATCAACAATCCAAAATAAGATTTAAATAATAGTAATAATAATAATTAAAAAAATAAAAAAAAGCTATTTATTATTCTAATCAGTCATCTCTTGTTGTCGCGTCGCTTGTAGGTTTTTTTTTAGCGGTTCCCCAAAATCAAAAACGGGCAGGGAGGCCATTTGCTCTCACACTAAATTACTGCCACCCACCGCCCACCGCCCACCACTCACCACTCATCACTCAACTCACCACCCACCACCGCTGAACCACCAACTCCACCATTAAACAACTTAAATCCCTTCCTCTCCTAAACTCAAGAAACCACAACCACAACCACAATTCAAATCCTCCGCTTTTCAAGCTTTCATTCAATCACCCCACACAACATCTCAACACTCATTACAATCCGCTTCTCAATCAAAATTCATCCAGGTGAGACACGGAATCCCTTCTATTTCGTCATTCTGCTCCCTTCATATCCCTCATACCGTGCTTTATCTGGCAACAAGGCGTTGGCATCATCATCGCAGAGGTTGTAAGCGTTGCTCCGAACTATCGTGTACGCCGTTTGATGATGCTATTCAAGCAGCCTCAACAATACGGCTTAGTCTGCGCCTGGCGGAACAGCCTGGCGGGGTATGCTTTTGTGCGCCAGACTCGATCACCTAGCCCTTTGTGAATCTCAGAAATGATGGCAAAGGCTGTGACGAGGAGCAATGGATGTACATCGTCATCAGGCGCAATTTGGCGGGGTTTCGAGTGATGAGACTGCTCTTTGCGCTCACGTAGCTCAGTGCCTACTAAGCACAGCATACTCTACTATTTCGCGGCCTCATCTATTTCATCCAGTGGTATTCATGGTATATCCTCTGGGACTCTTACTAATTCGGATTCCAGCTACTGCAGATTCTGAACGATCGCAATCATGGGTTACGAAGATTCCGTTTACCTTGCAAAGCTCGCTGAGCAGGCCGAGCGATATGAAGGTTAGCACCATGGCAAACCGAGGTTGAACAATACTGATGAATTTTCAGAAATGGTGGAGAACATGAAGTTGGTTGCCGCTGAGGACACAGAACTTTCTGTCGAAGAGCGAAACCTTCTTTCTGTCGCCTATAAGAACGTCATTGGTGCCCGGCGTGCTTCGTGGAGAATCGTCACCTCGATTGAGCAAAAGGAGGAGTCCAAGGGTAACTCAACCCAAGTTGGCCTCATCAAAGAGTACCGCCAAAAGATTGAGGCCGAGCTTGCCAAAATCTGTGAGGATATCCTTGAGGTTCTTGACAAGCACTTGATTCCATCTGCGAAGAGCGGAGAATCGAAGGTTTTCTACCACAAAATGTATGTGGCGTCACTTTTTCGTTGATTGCATGACTAATATCTTACCAGGAAGGGCGATTACCACCGTTACCTTGCTGAGTTCGCAATCGGCGACAAGCGAAAGGAGTCTGCCGACAAGTCTCTTGAGGCTTACAAGAACGCTACCGAGGTTGCCCAGACTGATCTTGCACCAACACACCCAATCCGTCTCGGCCTCGCCCTTAACTTCTCCGTTTTCTACTACGAGATTCTCAACTCTCCCGATCAGGCTTGCCACCTTGCTAAGCAGGCATTTGATGATGCCATTGCTGGTGAGCAGTCATCCTATGGTTACGAATGAGCTTTTTACTAACAGTGATTGAATAGAGCTTGATACTTTGAGCGAGGAGAGCTACAAGGACTCAACCCTCATCATGCAACTGTTGAGAGACAACCTGGTGAGCCCAAATTGAATAAAGTTTGAGGGTACTTTACTGACATATAAACCAGACTCTTTGGACCTCATCAGAGGCTGAGCCAGCTGCCGAGTCCAGTGCACCAGCCGCCGAGAAGGAGACGACCGATGCCGCACCGGAGGAGCCAAAGGCTGCTGCTGAATAGAGGAATGATTCTGGCGTTGATATTTGCAATGGGAGGCTGGGATAGGATCTTGCATCTTAGCGGGCAAGACACGTATAGGTGACCATTAAAGAGTTCTTTGGGGGTCGTTCGCAGGTTTTGCTTGCCTTTTAGACTCTAATCCACAAGACTGTACCTTTGTCCATTTCTGTTGGCCTCGCGCTTGCCGAGCACCATATTTTGCGTTCTCAGAAGGTGGCATCGTCTTCGTTTTCGGATCATTTATCATTTTGTCAATTAGACCGAAATAGCAGAATGCCAAAACTTGACTTGTATTTCCATGGCCCCATACCATCTTCCCAAAAGCTCACTTCCCAAGCAGCTAGCGATTCCTCAGTGGTTCAGACCAGCTCAAGGACCAGCGTGTAGCATTTTCGCCAATAATAACTTGCTTACCACCATAGCACAACGAACGAATAGATGTCATGCGTCATGCCTGGAGTCATCACTTACATCAAAAGGTATGGCGTATTATGAGTAAAGTATTCAATGTCACAGGCCGTAAAACAGTTGTCATAGGTTTATATATTTCTATTGAGCGTGCCTATTCATGATTCATGACAATAACAACACGATCCGTAGAAAATGTATAGAAAAGCGAACACTATACAACAAAGCCAATAACACACCTGCACTCCATCCAAAGCAATGAGGAAAACAGAAACACCAGAACGCATTAATCCTCGACCATAACGCAATGCTTGCAATAGTATCGAAAAGCCAACTCAAAAATAACTTCATGACTCCACGCCTGCCGCCCGTTCCCTTTGGTTTCAAGGCCACATGCTGTACAAACGCCTGGTCCTTTTATGCAAGAGCAATGTCGAAACATAATGCATCATTCCAATCATTTACAATCCGGAGATCTTGCGAGCGGTTACGCTACCCACTCGCCCACTCGTCTTACGGATACCGGCCGGTTCCTTACTGCCTCGCAGACTATCACCGCTTCGCTTTGGGCTTCCGCGTACCTTGGAGAGAGTGCTAGATCCACTTCCAGACTTCATGGTCCCGGGCGTCTTAGGACGGCCGCCTGCTCCAATATTTTCCACGTCATTACTACTGTCGTTATCAATAGTCGTGTATATGGTGGTGGTAGTATGACTTATGGAACGCTTCTCGTTTCGGCCTGGTGAGCGTGATGTCTTGCGGCTGCTTCGCATGTGCAGCTGCCACTCATCCTCTGTCTCATTAGAGTCAAGAGATGAGCGGTGGATTGAGATCATCTCTGTTTCTCGTTGAAGTATATTCTCCTCCTCGGTCGGAGCATACGTGGACACATTGCGACTATATGGGTGGTGACGATCAACTGCCCTGCTAGTCTTACGTGGTTGGCCAGGCGTTGGCGCTGGAAGGCAATCTTCTTGCACACCAAGGCTATTTCGTTGCTCATTGTCAACTTCACCAAGGGGAGATCGTCGATTTTGGCTTCCATTGGGAGGTGTAGCAACCTGGCTGTTGTTGAATCGGTAAGATTTTTGGGAGACTCTAGTAGGTGTACTTGGTGTCATGCTTGCCATCTTTTCCTTAATCTTAATCTCGAACTGTTCTTCTAGCCACCATTCTCGGAATGTTCCCTGATTGAGATGTAGCCAGTGCTGTTGTGGACCAACGACCATTCCCGGGCGCATAAAACGCATATAAGCAATGATCTCGTTAGCAGTGAAGCCATAACGATAGATCAAATATGCTCCAATCAGGCATCCCGTTCGCCCAAGACCGGCTTTACAATGAACTGCAATCCCTCTTTTCTTCACAGTAATCATCTCATGAGCGAGAGTGATAAACTTTCTAACCGTGCTCAAGACAGGGCAAGTGCCATCATCAAAGATCATATCAAGATGCTCAATCCCAAGAGCGGTAAAGTAAGATGGAGAATATAACTCGGAGTTCAGGCGCACGACTAGACCGATATTCCGTTCCGTGAAATGCTTTAGCACATTCTTGAACGGACCAGGGAGAGTCGGGTGAGCATCAACTTCATCCACTTTCGATGGCAAGCTAGCGTATAATGGCGATGAAGGTGATATTGGCGCAACTGGGGTGTGTTGAGGCGATGCAAAAGCCAGGAAATCTGGAGTTAGCCAGTTGAAGTCTCCTTGGTCAACCCGTTCATATCTCTCGTATTCCTCAAGGTCGAATTGTGGTAAGGCGCAAAACCCTTGCTCCTTCGCACGCCAAACACCATATACAACGTCCTGAACCGTAATTCCATAGTCTGCCTGTGAGTATCCTGCATCACGGAATGGCATGAGAGGAGGATCAGCCTGCGCGATTGGAGCTAGGGCAAGATGTGGAGCCCATGATTGAATCAGTACCATGTAGGAAGCCAGAAGGCATGCAGCATTGGCTCGACCTGTATACATAATTAGTAAATGCAGGAGTGCGGGTACGAAGATTGCTTACTTCGCGCATCTGCTTTGCTCCAGAAGACAACTGGCTTGTTCTTGTTTTCGGGAGCACCAAGGATATCATGGAATTGCACAGCAAATCGGTAAAGATGGCCAATGTGTAGTGGTCCGAAGTCGTGGTGGAACGCATTGTAAAGCAGAGTATCATCGATCGAGAAGTAGTATGGCGGAGTTCGGTCTCGCACAGCAACCACAGATGGACCATCGACGTTCCTTGCTGAGCGCTTGGTGGGAGACCGTCTAGTGGTCTGTTGCTCTGGATATGGGAATAGAGTATCTGATGTTGGAGGCGTGGTATAAGATGCTAGATACAAGCGGTCTGAAACAAATGTTAGTGCTGTAAACGGCATGTGTCTTGCCCGCCTCTGCTTGGGCAAAATGTTTGTGTCGAGCTCGTCGAATTCAGGGTCTGACACCATTGCTAACCATCTGCCAATAGACCCATAATCCGTTGTGCACATAACAAGGAGGAGTGGTAGTGGCGCTTAACAAATGGTGCGCAAGCCGCCGTAGAATGGATGTTTGGGAAGCCTCACCAGGAATATACTCAATAATCTGCCCATATTTCACGCCGGACGTCATGTTGATAAATAAGATACCGAGCTGTGTCGGCAATCAGACAGTCGCAGATGCCCAATCAGTGATGATAGACGAACGTGGGAAGTGCTGGGTGGTGTCGAGATTGATTTGGGGGAGGGCAGTCGCAAGTGAGTACAGTGTTTGTTGACCGTGCTATAAACAAAACATAATATGGATGTATTGCGTATAGAAAAGATACCAAAGTCACGATATAGGGATGTTCCTTCTTGTGTTGATGAGAGGGAGAGAGTGTGTGTATGTATGTGTATCAGATTGAAGCGGAGGAGAAGAGAAGAGCAGCAGAAAGCTATGGTTATGAAGAAGAAGAAGAATGTTTGTGTGTAGTTTCAGTTTTGACCACTGTATTTTTGTTGTTCTGGATGGAAAGCACGAACCGCTGCCGCTAATGGTTGCCCTTGACAACCTTCCTTCCTTCCCCTGATTTGGAGAATCTTGGCTCTTGTGACCGCCTTCTCTTTATGGTCCAATCTACTCCTCACATAAGCAAAAGAAAACCACCTCCCCCCATTTGGAATATCGAGTGACTTCAAACTTTGTAGCTGAATTGTGTCGGCGATCATTCTTCCACATTCTCTACGAGATACAGAGGCGCCATGGCTACCAATCCTGACCCTGATCCCGAATTTCCCTGCTCACTGTAAGTCCCCATCAGCTACTATCCTTTAAACCTGTTTTTGCAAAACCTCTAACCAGCATTCCAGAACCCTTGATATACCCCTCCCCTCTGCACGTCTGGCATCCGCCGCTCTTCAAGCCCTGCGCGTCGATAAAGAGCTCTCGCCCCTCGTTCGCCGATCCTTTTCTAATGTCGCGGACCCAGAGTCCGCCGAAAAAACCATCTTGCGGGTAGAATACAAGGCGACAACAAATCGTATGTTAAGAGTAGCTGTCAATGGTTTCATGGAGAGTTTGGGTGTGATTCTAGGAGTTATGGAGGAGCTGGATGTTGACGTTTTTGGGTATGAGGTTTCGACGGAAGATCCTCCTGTATGGACGCATAAATGAGTGCTATACAGTCCTTCAATGCCAGCCACTCCAGGTGAATGGGTCTGGGTGCATGAGGCTAGTTGCGCCGGGTTAGGTGATGCTCCAAATACTACAACCAGGCTCTTACACCTGCGGCCGCTAAAGTTCCTTGTGTACACGACGCCAAGGAACGAGCAAGTCAGGAGAAACTGTTGGAAGGCTCTTTTATCTGCGTCATAGTCGAAGTCTAGTGTAGATAGAGGATAGACACATGGACTCGGAACGACGCAGTCAAGAAATCGAAGCCAAACCCTTATCAGTCAAAACATAGATATAAAGAAGTTATTTGTGAAACGCTATTGAAAGTTAGGAAGCAATTATAATTTGTTCACGAACGTTCATGATATTTAGTGCTTCAATTTCTAGACGGAGATCTGACGGAGGGGCTTTCCATGGAATCTATAGTGATATAGCTGAATGATAAGATTTTTTCTACGTTATGATTTTCTGAATATCGGCAGCTGACGAAACTGCATCATGTTTGCTTCAGAGTTAAGCTCTCTAGCCATGCGGAATAGGTGTGCAGCCTCCACAATTAACCTCGACCCATTCTTATTATTTTTAAAGAATGATCTAAATAGCCCTTGAACTCGACTCATTCCCTGTGCCTTCATAATGAGCTCGCCCCTCTGCAACTGCACTGTAGAGAAACAAAAAGGAGGATCCCTTAACATATCATACGGCAAGAGTGTCAAGACCCAAGTAATGTTAACCCCTTTCATATTTAGACACTCATATCTAAACTACACGCATCCTTCATCCGCCGCCGCCGCAGTACAAACACAAAACCCGCCGCTCGTCTTGGACTTAAGCATTAACATTTCAAATCCGTATCCAGGGTTGTTCTTCCAAAAACGACAGGCACCTATGGTATCAAACAGGAAAAAAAACATGAAAATATGAAAATATAGACCGCTAGTGACTCCGTCATGCAATGTTCTAGTACACGCCTCTCGGGCAGGAAAATAACGAAAGTATTGACCCCAAGTCTACTTTTTGGATCCGCGCCTATGCAACGAAAAGATAGAAAATATGCTCGGTTCACGAAATTTGAACATGATATTATATAAAGGTGGACTCTTGACTTAACCAGGTGATTAGGGCTGTCGGTCCTGTTGTTAGGAGCGAGGGTTTCAAACCCTCGAGTCGCCGCCAAGATTTAACCAACTCATGTCTGACATTGGTACAGGCGGCGGCGGAGGTGGTGGAAAGCGAGTATCCCGTGGAAATGTTGCCACAGTGGTCCTTGGGAAGGCAGTAGTATACACACTCTCAGTATATGCGTTGCTATGGCCACGATCACTATTCCAGTCATGCCTATCCCTATCGACAGGGTTCCAGGAGTTGTGCTCCTGGACGCTTGCTGGAACGCCGCTGGAGAAAGCATCTCGCCTATCGTCATCATCATAAGATGAATCAGAAATTATCGAAGCGCGGTCTATTTGACCTGACATTTCTCTCGTCAGCGGATATGAACTCGAGGTATTCGCAACAGTTGGGCTGCCCGATGCAACTCTGTTTAGCTCTGGCGGCCCTGGGAGCCTGAGTGGAGGCACCATTGCGGACTGTTGAGTTATAATAGAATGTTGGGTAACATGGCTTGGTCTGTGTTCTGAATATTGTGAAGTGGTTTCAGCATCTGAACCAATAGTAGCGCGTTTTGAACCAAAACCAAGGATATTCAGTGCGCTTCCACCGGACCAGTATCTATTCCAGCCTGAGCTTCTTCTTGTGCTTCCACGACGGCCTCCTGTATTGCCACGAGGCCTGGGAACAGCTGCTGGTGCATCGGCCAAAGGCTTTTCTGTCTGCCTAGTTTGAGCAGTGGTTCCAAAATGACTTTGTGTAGTGTCCTGTGGTATAGGATTACTAATGGCGTTCTTGTACTTCTTGTTGAATTGGCTGCTCGATGAGCTATTCAATGAGGCTCGATCACCTCTCCTTTGTCCGCGTCCCATCAGAATTGCCATGGATGAGAAAGATCCCGCCGATGGCTGAGTTTCATGATTTTTGAACTGTCTAGCCGTGGACATGTTTGGCAGTCCAGTAAACTCCATGTCATCCTTCTCGGGTGGAATTCCGCTCGCACGTCGCTGATGGCCAACATCATGATGCTGTCTACGCTTTCTTCGCCATCGTAAAAAGAATAAGACAGCCATTAAGATGAAGGCAACCCCAACGACAGATACAAGCACGGCGATTAAAACCTTAATGGGAGTTTTGATGCCCACTGATGAACCGCCTACAGCAACACTGGACGTAGATGCCGCTGCTGCTGTAGTCTCTGAAGAATTCCTATCTGATGAAGTTGGCGTTGAATCAATTCCCAAGCTGAAACTTTTATATTAGCCTTGCTATGTAGTTAAAGTGTAGTAATAGATTCAGATACTCACCCTTGTTGTGTTGACGATTTGGAGACCAATTTACTAGTAGCATTCAACCAGCAGTTATCTCTTGCAGTAAACATGCAGAGTACATCATCTTTGTTGCCACCCGATATCACAACAAGACCAGTCTCATCTTCAGCGACAGAATATGCTGTCCGCGTACTCGAGGGAGCCAACGTAGCATTGTACGCCGGCCAATTAGCAGCGGTCCTCAATATACTCCCTTCCTCCTCGCGTTTCCTGGAGCCGCCTTTCACGAATATAGGTTTTGCATCCGACACGGGAGTTCCATCACCGTTGACAAGAACCGTCCTATTAACTTGGTTGGGTGCAACAGACATGTCAAAGGTGTAAAGCATCTTGCTTGCATCATCTCCATCGATGAGTATCGATTTGATCACATCGGCTTTGTAGATAGGCTCTGCTAGGGTAACATTAGAGTCCACCCAGGCGGTGGATGGATTGAAGAGCATGGCTTTCATATTTGTGTCGCTGCCTCCAATGTATAATACCTCTCTTTCTGACCACGGCATTAGCAACGGTGAGACAGCTGGCGGCGCGATAGATTCGTATGCCAGCACGCGGTACGGTTCCGATGCTTGAATAGTAAAGGTCTGAGAGGATAGCTCTTTCCTACCGTCTTGATTTCCAGCATAGACTAAGATAGAGTCCGTCGAGTTGATATATACAGCTCCATGATACAATCGATTTTGCGTTACAGGATCTGTTGGTCGTATTGTTTCCCATTTTCCCGTCGAGAATGTGTACCGCTGCAGACCATCATAATCAGTCAAATTGGCCGTTCCCCCCACAATATAAAGAGCCGCGGCTGCGGTATTGTTCTTTGGTATACTGTTCACACACACTCCTCCTGTCACCGGAACTCCTCCACCAATATCAACCCAAATTGCACCTTCCTCTAGATCTAAGCTTTGAAATGCGTGTGGTGAGTAAGAATATAGTGTATTTTGGTAGATTGTAGAGCACGCATCTTCGAGAGGATATTGTGGATCAGGTATATGAGACATGATCGTGAGTCGTGGTGCACGTCGATTGATCTCTAGGAACGAATATATGTGGCCCCAGGTCGATCAGGTCGAGCCCAACAATGTGTTGTGCACTCTTTTATGCCAACCTTACTGCGACATAACTACCAGTTATTGAGTCAGTGAACTCTGAGTGCCGTTGAAGTGAGTAAAAATATGACCGTTGTCGACGCTGTCGATATTGAAAGGAGGAGAGGTCGATGCCCAACAAGCACTTCCAGTGCTGGTCCAATGAAGAACTTGGGATTAATTTTGATCAGAATAGTCTGAACGTCGATAGCTTTGTTAGTCTGACCTCGACTTCAGGGAGATTGTTTGGTTTGTTTTGGATTAGCGTCGTGGCCGTCGTCGTGGGCGGATCCCGGATGAAACGAAGCAGTCTCGAAACCTCAGTGCCGTTCCAAGAAAGTGATTCGAAGATACAGCGTAGCAGGTGTTTGTTATGCTTCCAGAGCAAGATGTCGCAGAGGCACCTCTTGGGTCTTGTGCTGATTGAACGTGAAGTCCTAAGATGGCGCGATAGGGAAAGGAGGACAACTCGGAAATGGCCAGTCGAGAAGGAGGTCCAACCGGATAACGTGCTATTATTATCGCTCCTTGTAATAATATGATCTACAAAACGAAGAAAATCTGTTTGTAAATTATGCAATGTGTTTTAAAGCACAACGTAATATTGTACGGATTCCAACGGCCTGAATCTTTCGATTTCGAGTGCTTGATAGCGAAGAACAGGGTGTTAGACTGACTGAGAAGCCTAGAAAAGCAGAGTACGGCACAGCAATACAGAATAGATTGGGATCTGGAAATATCTGCCAGGTAAGTTCGAGAAGGTGTGTCGGACGTGCGGGACCCTGAGGCGCAGAAGATGATTCTCTTGGTGAGCTTTTCATGCAATATCCTGATTACCGTGCACTAGGAGAGCGGCGTGGAAATGGGTCCGAGTGAGCACGATCGATATATGTCAGAAAATCCGGAAAGTTTCCTGAGCAACGATGATATCGTGCGTTTGTGCGGAGCAGGCGGAATAGGGCAGACTGGTAGTTTAGGCAAAGGTCTGAATGGGGTGGTAAGGAATGCGTCAACAAGAGGTCAAAGTTGTTTTACAGATGGCATACTGCACATCCAGTAAGGGTTTCTGAAGCGATTGGACTGGCCTGACAACTGGACCCAAAGAGGGAAAATAAAAGAGAAATGATGCTGTCGGGGGGGAGGAGGAATTGCTCTACGGTCAAGCGTGACGATGATACGATGCTCTCTTTGCTCTCGAGCACCTCTTTCTCAATAATTGCCCAAAGCAGAGGGGGATGAGGTGGAGATGGCTGGCAGTTTGTGTGTAGACATTGATTGGATGAATCGGTGGACGCTTCCCCTGAGCTAGTCACAGCTAGTCCAAGAGTAGTCTAGCATAGCTCAACTTAGTTTAAGCTAGCAAGGGAGAGCCGGCATGTTTCGTTTTGGACTAGAGTGCAAAAAGTAAGCGAAGGGGGTCCCCCAGGGCGGCCAAGCGTTTGTCGTTGTATGTTACTATATATTAGTTACACGAGGCCGAAGCACGGCTGATAGGACAGATGACACCTTGAGACCATTGGGTGTGCAGGGCAAGGGGAGGGAGGCAGGGTACTTACTGCACTGTACAGTAGTAGGACAAGAAAAGAACACCATTACCCACCACCTCTCGGCAACTGAGGCCTAACCATCAGTTCAGCATGTAACGGTACTGTAGGCTGGACTGTACTCTACTCTCTCCTCCTGCATATCTACTGAACGGTATATGGCTATTGCCTGAGAACCACCTCGATCGTGCCCTTCCACATCCCTCTCCCCATAATATATCATCACACCACATCAGGCGCTGATCTCTGTCCTGTATAGACCTCGAATAATTGGAGGTTAGCCTACTCCTCTCCTATTTCCTTTTCCTTTGATGCTTTTTATAATGCTGCCGTCTTACTCTCATCTCATCATCGTCATTAATTCAAAGATCGGTTTTTATGCGCTATTATTGGGGCCAGCCATGTCTGCATCCAACATCGTCGGCCATGTATCCTTCCGGCTTCTTCGTCGGGTAAAGCAAACTCACTTGCATCAATGCTGTCGGTGTGGTGGTGCGACTTCACCAGGGGTCTATGCCGCAATATAATTGGCCAGCAGCTTCAGGCACTCCGAACGAGCATCGGCAAAATAGAAACAGAAACCAGAACAGAAACATCATGGCACCGCCAGAAAGTGTCACGGCTTCCGCACCACAGCATGGCTGAGTAACCTCAGAAAACATTACGAGTATGAATTCCATCCGATATCCTTCATCAAAACATCAACAGTTTTGGCTGAAATTATCTGTCACAGCTTAATAAGCCGATCATGTTGCCAATGCTGGTCGATGAGTTGACAGTAATGCCCATGTACCCCAAGCGCAGCTGAAGGAGATATCAAGTGCCTATTCTTCTTTTTCTTCTTCTTGAAAATGCTAGAGTTGTTTCAAAGGATGACCGCACTAGGACTCGCCTTGTCCTCAACTTCAACTGGGGAAGGCTGATGCATCATATCGCTTGGTAGGTGATTGCACGAAACGGAAAGATCAGCATCTTTTACATCCCATATCCAGAAGTCTGGAGAAATTTTCTTTCATCCTATTGTTGATACTTGAAGCAGCATCCCATTAGTGTGGCACTTGCTCGATCAACTGGCTGGCTGATCTCCTCCACGGGTTCATCTTAGACATTCCTTTCTCAGAAGCGCTGAAAGTTCCAGGAGTACAAGTTGAATTGTCCAAGAGCATGCGAACTTTGAAAATCACTATTTCTCGAGATGATACGCGCGGCTCAATTCGTTGGTTGTTGGTGGCTGAACTTCAAGCGCGCGCAAGGCTGAGAGAATTCAGCTCTTGTTATCATCTCTTATTGGCCAGCCTCTTTGGTGGTCACTCTGTCTGTCACAGACATCTACTTAGAACTGCCTTGCAACAACAAATCAGAAAGCTTCTGTTAGCCTTGGAGAGATGACGAGCAGCCAAGTACCGACATATCCTTCTCCGCTTTGGTGTGCCGTTGATGGCGTGGTAATACATGTGCCTGCGACTTTCCAACCACAATCAAGTATATAGGCATGAAATCTACCAGGCGCCAGCGCTGGAGTTTCGAGATCCAATAGCGCCTAGCATGAGGACTTGCCGCCCATAGGGATATGAAGAGAAACCTAATAGTTAAACCCTGGCAATCCAACAATAAGGATTTGCCCAAATTCCTATTGAGACAGGACGTTATCTCCGGTGACGAAAAAGCCTTTACCCCGCAAGTCCTAGAAGCTACCTTCGGGGTTTCGCAACATTCCTTCACCGGTTTTTTTAAGTAGCCAATTTTACATTCCAAATGATATGAGCTACACCTACTATGACAGTTTGTCATTGCTGATCTTGTCAGAGGTAGCAATCACTCCTTGAGGTGGTTATATCCTCGTATACCCATAGGCTATGGCAAGCGTTCAGTGCAAAGTGGTAGTTATGACACGCCTCCCTCACAATGTGGCATCGATGAGGAACAGGTTGATGAGCAAGATTCGGAAGACGGGAATGACCAGAGTGTATAAACACAGCCAAAGATGGCGGGTAGGACATGAACAACGAGTATGACTACAGAACCACCGACGTGCAAGCGTGATCTGACCCCAGTCGAGTACTGGGATGTCTGAATGGGGCTCTGAAGTTCCGATTAGGAATAGGGACCATGCCTCCTACGATGTAAGTACTGTATCAATCAGAACAAGCTACAGTCCTTCTCCGGGTCCTTATATTACCACTGTAGTAATTGCTACTGGGACTTGTTAAACCTCTCCGAACCTTTAGCGAGTTTTCTCTCTTTTTCTTCTCCAGACAACGGCCAATGAACTTCGAGAACACGACCACGCATCCCAGGGAGGGCATCACAGCGCCAGGCAAGATGCAAAATGCAAGGGAAGATTCGATCTGGCTTCCGAATACTTCCCTCCTCCGTTTCCAAGGATCCAAAGTTGCTGGCTCCCTCGCAAGTTTCCGCTAGTGGTCGCTGGTTTCAGTCCATTTCCGTTTGATGCTGCTTAATGCAGCAAAACTGCCAATATACTTCTGAGTAGAAAGAACTTGACATGACAGCTAAATTCGAGGTTACATGGAACATGTATAAGCACGGCGCTTCTCGGGAACAGGGCAAGTAAAAAAGAGCAGATCTGATCATCATTAGCATGCGTCATGTTGTGCGTATACCGTAGAGTATGCAGTTGATCTCTTGACAGCTTAGCGACACAAATCAGATGTGAGAAATTGTAGATTGCTTTTCCGGCCCATGCAAGTAGTAGGTCCGTTTCTATGGGTCAGGCGCCAACGGGGAATCAACGAATATCAACCAGCATGCAGCATGCAGCAAGCATTTGAAGCAAAGAGCCATGCACGTTCAACCAGACAAAAAAAAGGATTCGAGGCAGAGCTACCCCACGCGATGCCCACACTACGGCTCATACATATTACTTAAACCCCATCCCGCTCATACCAAAGAAGAGGCAGAGGCCGTGGAGGAGGCTATTACCTTGTATGACAATAGTCAGATCATGTGCTGATAGGTTGGTCATGGATAGGGATTGCTCTTCCTTTCACGTAGATCTTCAAAAAGCCTCTTTATCATCTACACTTTCTGCGCCGTACGGCTTCCTCACAACATGTCAACAATTGAAGTTCTCCGTACCTAAAAGCACCATTATTCTCAAGAATAACATAGCTAGTTGTGCAGTACCCTACAGCAAAAAAGGACTGAATCCCTATATCGCAGCGGCAAGCGGACCGTTCTTCAGCTTTGAATGTCCTAGCCTCCAGCAACCAGGGGATCCTTTCTTGTGGTGAAGCCAGCAGGTATATGTGCCAGCGCAGATGTTATTCGACCAATTTGAAGCATAGGAGGCACCAAATTATATATATACACAGACCGGCTGCCACATTAACTACTCGGAACTTGCATACCATAACCCAAAGATTAAAAAGAGCTATCCTCTAGATGCTAATGATGCTTTAGATGGACGCTTGCTGAGATGCGCATTGTTTGGTACATGACAAGCCTATAGATTTTTGCTTTCGTATTACGCCCACCTTGGGGCGGTCAGCCACATCTCGCCGGAAGAACCCTGTGCTGGTCGGTCCCTACGCCTGTCCTTGAACAGGAAGGAAATCGAAAAAAATCCACCCACGCTTGTGTTTTGGCTCTTTACAACGTCGACAAGTGTAAAATTATCTCCTTCCGCACCCAACCTACAAGCTATTCTACCTGCACACTGGCGCCCCTTTTGCCCGTTAATTCCTTTCCAAAGCAAAAAAAGGGGTGCTCAACAAGTTGAGCACGTCTTGTACCCCTCATACTGCATCTCCAGATCCCACTGTACGTGCTGCTCTCGATAAGCCAGCCACATGGACTGAGCTTTTCTGCCGTTGCTGTCGCATCACAAATTCGGACAATCTCCAACCCTACCCCTCCTCCTCCTTGACCTCCTATCTTCGAGCCCTGCGCTCGCAAACATGGACGCTTCCACCGTCTGGAGCAATGGAGATCCTACATTATCAATTCCATCGCAAGATGATTTCCAATTTCTTGACATAGGGAACATGGGCATAGGTAACCTCGGCGATGGGCTACACTTCGATTTCCAGGACTACAATCACCAACAGGGACAAGAGAGTCAAATGATGCATCAGAATAGAGCTTCGATGGGCAGACCAGATACCACAATGCAAGAGCATATGCCTTCAATGACAACCGCCTCAAGTCATCCCACCATTTCTGGCCCCTCCATCACCAATCATGCTTCCAATAAGGATAGCATTTCTGAATTAGATGCGCAAATACAATATCTCCAACAGCAGCGGGCCCAGCAACAGCAGCGCCAGTTGCAGGAACAGCAGCGTAACTATTACTCTCAAAACCGAATGATACCACCCACACCAAACAGCATAGAGATGCACGGCGCAAATTTTCAGCCATATCCGCTTCAAGCAGATTCCCAGCAGCATAATATGTACGAAACGTACCAGCTACCGCTGAAGGACTCAGAGGTAGGTGTTTCAAAATAACAATAGCTAATTTCCAAGGCTGTCCTGCTGATTTCGGGTACTAGATGGCTTTTACACCTCTGGTGTCTCCTGCTGTAACGCCTCTCGAGACGCACTTTAACATTCCTGAATACACGATTCCAGGGGCTTACTTTAGCCCACTCAGTTCTCCGGCTCTGCATGCTCAAAATGACCAAACATCAGCCTACGGGTCAAGACACTCAGGAGCAACCAACTCGCCGATTGACCTGCACGCCGAATCGCACTCTGCTCCCTCAAGTTCAGTGATAGCTTCGAGAAAGCCTAGCAGTAGAAAGGCGGCAGTGCAGAAACCGAGAAGTTTGCGAAGCGTGAAGCAATCTCCGATCGTAAAGCCACGGAGAGCAAAGAGAGGATCCGTGGCTTCGGTTTCTGCTCAAGCTTTAGGCGATATTTTAGAGCCTTCAAATGTCCAGCTTCCTGAGCCAAAAGAGGGCAATTCTTCGACTCCAGCAGCCAGCACGGACCAGTCCGAGAACGGGTCCATATCGCCAGAACACCTAAGTGATATGGCACCTCCTCCGCTTCCGCAGCCTAGATCAGCTAGCAAATCACCCTACATACAAGCGCAGATGAATGCAAGGACAGAACGCTTAGCTCTTGGATCTCCCGCTACTCCTGCTTCACTGATGAGGCTTACGCAATCCCCAAATGATACTCAAGCTTCTGCAGGTCAAGATATGGATGTGGATAGCCAAGGAATGGAAGACTTTCTACTGCCAGAAGCTGCGGATAGTAGTAAGCCTGCACTCTCACGGATGGATACTCTTTCGGATGGTCAAGTGACGCCAACGTTAAGCTCAAGTGGAGCCAAAACTCAATTTCAGCCTTTACCCTCGCCAGCTTTCAGTCGACCAAACTTAGCTATTTCTGATGATCAGAGTCCCCGACTTGACCCAGCAAATGGTACTAATGTGGCTTCTCGCAAAACACCGAACATCGCTCCTCGGGGATCAAAGAAAAGATCCAGTACCTCAGTGCTTGCATCGCCTGCGTTGTTACCAAGAATCTCACCGAGTATCAAGCCACTACTTCCAGGAGGTGGCAAAATAGCAGAAGATACAGCATCTCTGCTACTAGCATCCAAGTCAAATTACCAGAACATCATCGAAGGCACGCATCTTCCAGGCGTCTCATATCCTTCAGAGCTATCAACCAACTTGACTTCGAAGCGGACTTCTCACAAGATCGCTGAACAAGGCCGCAGGAACAGGATCAATTCCGCACTTCAAGAGATCGCGACGCTATTACCTCGTGGAGCTTCAAAGGATAATGGGGGGGATAAAAACAGCAGCGGAGACGGCCCAGATGGTAATGAGAAAGAAGGTGGCAAAGGTTGCACGCAAAGTACGAATAGTAAAGCGAGCACGGTTGAGCTAGCTATTGAGTATATCAAACAGCTGAAGCAGGAGCTGGCAGTTGCGAATAAGAGGGCTGATGATGCCGAGAAGCAACTTGCGGCAAAGTCATGAAAGATGTGATCATGAAGCGCTCGTTTCATATGTGGCGTTTGGTGTTGGGCGATGATACCTGAGTCTGCATTTGTTAGAAGCAGCATATATTGTAATTGGGAAGCTATAGACATTTTCGCGGTGTTTGGGATGAGCAACTGATCTATGAGCTATATGCTGCTTGATGTGTTAAATGGTGAAAATGAAAGGCAGTGGTACCCCAGGGTAAGCATCAAGCTTCAGAAGAGTCGCAGTGCACACGTAGTGCAAACATGCGACATTATTATTGTAACTATGACGCATATACGAGACCCGAGAACTACATCTCTGTTTTGTGCCCTTGAAAAGAGCATTTCTAGGTGCGAGCTGTGTATCCCTCCAAGGTATATGCCAGGGTGGCTTGAAATAGGGTGAAAGAAGTCATTCTTGGCTATATACGATGATAGATAGAAGGTCCGTGCTTTGTTGGCCGGAAATCTTCCCTCGGTTTCGTTCTCGTACGATGGATAAGAGGTTCACGCCGCACCCTAGAGCGAGTGGATTAGGTCGGTAGGCTCCTCAGCTTAGACGGATGTAAGATTATCATTATCATTACCGCTATCATACATATATACACAGGATGCGCTAGTGCGTTTTCAAAGCACAAGCCGCCCATGGTGGCTCATCCCCATACTCTTCACAGATGAGGCTGCGTATGGTATCTATGCAGAATGTCGTCAGAATATCAACAACGCGTCATCAGCATCATCTCTGCGAAGCTCATAGCTGAGAATAGTGTGGTCATAGTAATGGAGGAAGAGCCGCCAGCGCCTGTTCCGTCCTTGCTTCGTGTTGTTCATTTGTAGAGGTGCGACAGCCATGCCCTGTCTCAAAGTTAGCTCTTGTGCCTCAGGGTGGCAGTTGGGGAAGTGATCTGCTTACGAGGAGTGGTGCCGGGGGCCGGAGGTCATCCTGTTCTTGCTTTCTGCTTGGGATGATGCGATCTAATCTGAAAGACATGACGGGGCCTGCTGGTGATGTTTTGGCCGGTCGCGTGATCTGTATTAAAGTCAGTGTTGCATAGCTGTATCGTCGGTTGCACTGGATGGTGCAATGCACGCGCGTAGGTCTCAGTCTCAATACTGCAATGCGAGACTTGACTTGGATGTTGCTACGGCAAGTATCAAAGCAAACGGTGTAGGCTTACAGTTATCAACGCTGCCCTTCCTGCTTGGGATGCCACAATAACCAATGACAATTCTGGAACAAATGCATACATGTTCAATCGTTTAAATTGAAGTAGGGCAGGGTTGGTTCCGGGCACACGGTCAACAATTTGCTTGCCTATAGTAGTGGTCAGCAGATTCTATACAGAGCCAAACACGAGGTATAAACAACAGTGCAAGTAGTCCTGATTCCTGGACCTTTGGCAGACGTACATATTGTTCGAGGTAGGGTAGGAGGAATAAGTTCAACATCAGTAGCGTATATTCTAAGAATAGCAGTGTGAGTCGGAAACATGAACAGCGGTACGTTTGATTTCAGGTTGGCCAAGAACTCTTTCGTATCATCTTCCGAAGGAGATGTGATCCGAGTCTCGTCGCTTTCTTCACCTAGACTAAGATTAGAATCATTCCTGGGAGATGCCAGTCCGATTGATTGCTCTGCAACGAGTGTGATCAGTCAAATGTAACCCGTACGTCTTTCAATAATAATCAACTTTCTCAATAACGGTTTAGGCAACATCGTTTCAAAAAATTTGGCTTTACTCTGAAATCTCAACACCATATGGTGGAAAGAGAATGCGGACTTTTGCTTTGGATTTATATTACGCCGAAGGACAGAGCTGCAATAACACAAAGAAGAGGGCTAAACATCCGGACTTACCAGGCAAATCCATAAACCCGAAATCTTCATCCTCCTCAAAAATGTCACCTTCCTCAAATATATCATCACCCTCAAAATCATCAAATGCCTCGGGGTCATCGAGAGCGAACGCTGAGGCATCAGACAGAGGCGTCGGTTGCTCCATATCCCAGTTTCGTGCTATATTGGCGGTGGTCATATCAGGTGTATTCTCGAAAAAATCCTCAGCATTTCTGTCTGGTATCATCAACGGCTCGGTATGGAGCACAGATTCTTGGAAAGGGCTAACATTAGCCAGAAATCGCTACATCATGAGCAAGAATACTTACCTATATATCCAACACCAACAGTCTCTTCGATTGTTGTAGTTTGATAGCAAATACCAAGGGGTATCGCCAGCACACCCCAGCCCCTAAATAATAGAATCAGTACCACTCGATACCAGGAAGCATGATAGTGTGTAAAATCAAGTATGTGGCCTCTATGATAGGCTAAAGATATCATCATGACATGACTTACATAAATCTATGCATAAGGTTGTGATTGATGGATCCACGCCTACTATCATATATGCTAGGGATCCTCTGCAGGCTGTTCATTCCAAGAGCCTGTATTGATACAGTTCCTAATATGTCGATAGCAATGATTGACGTTGCTTCTCCTGCTTGATCGCTGTAGCTATTCATTTTGTTAAGTCAATCCTTTAGATCGGATATCAAAGGAGGTTTGCCAGGGTTTTATAGATATACCAGAGACTAAAAATGAAAGATGTTCGAGCTTGTGAAATGCTCAAAGCGTCCAAACATTCTTAAAGGAGAATTATCAAGACTGATATGAATCAAAACTCACAAATCTATAGACGGGATGTTGCTGGTCATTGGCGGAAAGCGGATGATTTTCCTATAATTAGAACGGCGAAATGCTTTGTGCAAGGGCGAATTAGTGTCTTCCTCGGGGTACAGCACGTATCTATGCAGAAGTCAGTAACCACAAGTGTTGATATGCACGCCTCAATCATCATCAATATCTTAAGCCGATGTACTACGGAAGTTGGAGCTAATGTCTCACTCACTCCTCAGACTCCAAGTGACGAAGGATAATTCCGTCGCCAATAGCAGGCAGGAAGACTGTGACTTCTTTAAGGTTACTGGAAACCGCAAGCATTCTGGACTTTTCGTGGACTGCAAGACCCCACGCGCTCATGCCAACGTTTTCATGAAGCATACTTAAAACGTTAGCTATCACCATCTCAAAAAAAGAGGGCGAGGGGGGGGGAGAGAACTCACGGTCTTAGTATTATCATGGGTTCATCATTCCCCTTCACAATTTTGGTGTTTATGACGTGCGT
The DNA here is from genome assembly GCA_021307315.1 of Bisporella sp. PMI_857. Lineage (NCBI taxonomy): Eukaryota > Fungi > Ascomycota > Leotiomycetes > Helotiales > Helotiaceae > Bisporella > Bisporella sp. PMI_857. Next base: position 17,955 of record JAJSPD010000134.1, on the reverse strand, counting down.
ATAGTAAGCAATAATATCGCCATCATCGCAGGCCATCAGGATGATTTCATGCGTTCCCAGATTCCCAATCATCATATTATTGACACAATGCGGCATACGATCATCAATAACCCCACCGATGCTCTCTCCATTTGGTGTCCGAGGTAAGTCTATGATTAGGTCCGGTTTGCCTGTCAAGGTCTGGCGGAGTCCACGCGGTACGGTGACATGTAGTTTTGCGCGAGAGGCAAAGAAGTATAGCTTAAAAACTGGTATTAGCAAATTTTCGCTGTTGCGGACAGTATAGCATTCACATTGTGTTTCTTGGATATAGCTACTAGGTTCGATCTCCAAGCTGCTACGAGGGGTGGTTCATCGTCCGCTCTCTCAGATATCTCGTCCTCCTCAAGCTCGGCGAGTGCTTCATCTTCGTCGTAATCTGGATACTACGAGGCGTCAGGATACAAAAGCATCAAGAATCATGGAACGATGTTGAGTTCTAAGTGGAGAGCTCTATATTGTAGTCTTACTCGGTCTTCTCGCTGTTGGCTCGAGAAATTTTCCACCATAATCTTCTTGTATCCCCTTGCCGAATTGGCCATGATGATAAATTATGTAGTTTCGACATCAAAGAATACGCTATGGGATGTTTGTTTGATTCTTCAAGTGTTCATGTGGTCGGCTCTCGATTAGGGTGTCGTTTGGCAGCCTCGTCTGTGTACTTATCGATAACGATAACGCAAGGCTACTACTCCTAGTAGTTTGGGAAATTTTATGAAGCCTCCACTTCTTCACAGAGAGACACCCCCGCTGTTTTATAAGTCACATCATCCATACTTCGCTTGATCTTTGGGAAACATGGATCATTAGTATAGGCGGATGCGAGGAAAAGGAACAAAAGATCATACTGCTCCACTTCTTTACGAAGTCGCGCTGAGAGATACACGCTAAAAGTCGAGCTCTGTTTCCAGGACAAGTTGGTAGTGATGGATGTAAATATTCGATAGAGATTTGAATTGCTATTCTTGCGCTGTTTTGTAGATTTTATAAACGATACGGAAATACAGAGGAGTTCCAAATGGCGGTAGGTCAACATAGTGAATAAGTGGTTAAGTAATGTCTGTGACCTTGATTATGCCTGCTGGTTGTGCTCGCATCCGATTTGGGAGAAAATACAAAAGCCCATTGAGTAGAGTATGCTCGATCTCGAGCGCTGCAAATATTGCTATGTAATAAAAGCTCCAGGGCATCCAATAACAATCATGTTGAATGAAGATAGGGTAATCGAGAACATATCAACACCTCTAAAGGAAAGCTCACTGAAGCATTACCCTTAAGAACAGTATAAGTCCAGGCATACACGGAAGACAAGTTATGAAACAGATCTTCTTGAATGAACTATTGATGGCTGAATTCGCACTATCACCATGGGACAACAACAGCAGCGGGATGACTAATCATGGGCTTTTTAGCATTCCATGCGATACCAATCTCCATCGTAACCCAACCCAACCCGACTCATCTCATGCCATACCCATTCCGATTCCGCACTATACTGGGGTCGTACTGTTCTGTACCTGTATATAGTACAGTCCACTTGGTACTTCCAGTATACAGAGCCGCCAAGAGGCAGAATCCGAGGGTCTGGGCTGGAGCTGGGTCCGAGAACGGACAGGATGCTACTACTGGACTAGTGCGACTTCTCATCTCCTCATCGAGCTTGGACCTGATTAGTGTTCAGATTTGGCTTTGCAATGAGTAACTTATCCGCCTCCTCATTGGCTGTGGCCACCACTGATAAGACTATTCCGGATTCAGAAATTTCCAACGTTCCTTATCTTTTCAAATTCAACGTCTGCGCATGCTCGTTGGTCAACTTCCATGTGAACCTTTTTTTTTCAACCGGAATTAATAACCATTCGACGTCATATCTGGCTTATCGCTCAGCCGGAAGAATGCTGTTATGTAGGGGATGACTGGAACGAGGAGATTGAAGGTGAAAAACTCTGCACCATCCATAAAATGAGAGGAGGAAGTGAAATGGCGAGAAGGGGGGGGGAAGGAGTATAGTAGAGATGGCGAGATTGAGATGGATCTTGATCCGTGAGAGTGGCTGCCCATGTTCCTGAAGGTTGGACAAAAAGAAAGAAAGAAAATACAAGGGCCTACGCGAGTGTAGGATGAAATAGAAATTGATTCTCCAAATGGCTGACCTGAAGCGGGAGAGCTGCAACCTCACACACTTCGGGGTCTCATGTATCCAAGAATTGAGCAGTAAAATGTCTCCAAGAAGTCTTGGATGTTGATGGCTTTTATAGTAGCATTTCCGTAACCATACCGAAATCAACTTGATATAGAACAAACCACCATTACGATGCCTTATATCTGACAGCCCAACCACGAGGATCCAAGTGGCTAGTTACAATAGGTTCTACAGTCGTAAGACAACTCGCTCGAGACGAGATTTAGAAGCATTGTTTTTCTGGAAGCCAACATTTCTTCTTTGCAGACAGCCCTGTTACCGTATGCTCAACATCCTTACCCTAGTAATCATAGTCATCGGGCCGTATAACATATACATCAGCAAATGTTTCACCACACATATCAAAAGAAATTTCCTCCGGATCATCCTGGGCGGTATTAAATAAAAGATGCCCCCCATGCCTCCTGCAGCCTCACCTCAACCCAGCCTAGAACTACTCTGTACGGTGCTGTAAGGCGACCAGCCCCTGAATCCTAAACTCATGCCCTGCGCTTGCATTGCATCTGCATCAGAACCTTCTCCACGATGATTCAGGGCCTTTGCACGAATGAGGTTGCGAGGTTACATCAATCTTTTTATACGGCGTTTTGTGTCACGGCGACCCAAACTCGGTCAGTCCACACACACACACACAGACACCGTCAGCTCAGCAGCAACCCCCCGACGTCGGGGCCGTGGCGTTACTTTACAGAAATGGTCACTATCTCTCTCACGCTCTCTCATACCACTCATACCCGCTCGCTTGGTCGGTTGAGCCAGTCTAATTCATCCCGTCTTTATCTCTTCAACCGGAGTCTTGATGTGTTGAGTGTGCTTTTTTCATAATAGAAAAAGGGATCAGCAGCTTACGTACGGCACGACTGAGGACAAGCAGATGCTGTTTGCGATACCGTGTCGCCGTCTCAGCATTACAATGCACGTCTCCCAAATAAATCAACAACCCGCTTAGCCATGTATACATTTGGCGGAAACCCAATTGATTTTAACCATTAATTGATCTACCGATCGCATCCCTCGACCTCCCTTCCCCCTCCCCCTCTTCTCTAAAATAATTACAAGTTCCAACAAGCACATCCCGTCCCCCCGTCCCCCGTCCCCCGTCCGTCGTCCCCCCGTCAATTTCATCCCACTCCGAATATCTCCTGTGTCCTGCGGGTAGTGTCTTGGCACATATATGCTTTTCTTCCTGGTGGCATTTCCGCCTCTTTTTTTTGGTCCTCGATGGCCCATTCATTACTCGTGCCGGGCCACTGCAACAGGTCTAGCTTAACCTAGTCGTCTTCACCATGCCCACTCAGTACCGATATCGTGGGGCCTGCATGGTTGCGTAGACGTGAGTGCAGCCAAAAGTACTAAAGAGCCCGGACACCCCCAATCGAATGTTCGGTTCATACCTCTGCTCTTTGCTAGCAAAACCCATCTCACCCTCCAGCTCTGTGGGCTGTCAACAAAGGAGCCTTATCTGCGACGGGATTTACCAACGTCCTCTGATTCGGTGTCGCAGTGGTGCTATCTCCAACATTCCTACTGCGATCTGCAGCCCGAGACATATCTTTGTTCTCTTTTGCTTTTTCCAGACCACACTATCCCTTGGAATTCGGTTCGGGCGGTGCAACAATTGGGCGAGATACGTGATTTGCTGAAGCTTGATAAGAACTGCTCCAAGTTATCGGAAAATCAGAAAAGAGGAAATAATTGCGATCGCATAGAACACCGCAGCTATGGGTTACGGATACATTGGGGCGCCACACAACTACAATGGCACCGGTTCGACTGGTGGAGATTCAGGTAAGAACTCTGCAAGATTGCCGGACTTCCTGGCATTATTTGCGCATCGTGATGCTAATTGGTCAATAGTAACCGAGAATTTGAATCAATGGTTTGATTCTGGAGATTCGGCGTACATCATTGTACGTTCAAATTACTCTGTTCATTTCTCACTCGACAATAGACATACTAATATAATACGTTTCTCAGATTTCAGGATGCATGGTCTTACTGATGGTACCGGGACTAGGATTCCTATACTCCGGTCTAGCGAGAAGAAAGTCGGCGCTCTCCATGATCTGGGCCTGTATGGCATCTTTCTCGATCATCACTTTCCAATGGTACTTCTGGGGTTACTCGCTGGCTTTCAGCCCAACCGCAACGAATGGATACATTGGTAACCTGGCCGCTTTCGGGTTAAAGGGAGTTTTGGGCGCACCATCGCCAGGATCTCCGCTCATTCCTGAATTGCTGTATTCCTTCTACCAGGTAAGCCATTCCTGAAGCCTGCTGACGCAGAATTGGGGACTAACTGCTCCCAAGCTCCAATTTTGTGCTGTCACGGCTGCCATTGTCATGGGTGCGGTTGCAGAACGAGGGCGATTGATTCCAGCACTGGTTTTCATCTTTGCCTGGGCCACCCTCGTCTACTGCCCTATTGCCTGTTGGGTGTGGAACGTTAATGGCTGGGCATTCAACTATGGTGTTCTCGATTATGCAGGAGGCGGACCTGTCGAGATCGGATCTGGCCTGACAGCATTAGCCTATTCGATGGTTCTGGGCAAACGTCAAGAGAAGATGATGTTGAACTTCAGACCTCATAATGTCTCCCTTATTACCCTGGGTACAATTCTCCTGTGGTTTGGATGGCTCGGCTTCAACGGAGGTTCCGCTTTTGGCGCCAACTTGCGTGCTGTCATGGCTTGCTGGAACTCGTGTATCACAGCCATGTTCGGGTCCATTACGTGGTGCCTGCTTGACTACAGGCTGGCGAAGAAATGGAGCATGGTCGGTTGGTGCTCTGGCTGTATCTCCGGTCTTGTTGCAGCTACTCCGGCATCTGGTTTCATTCCACCGTGGGCATCAGTGATTTTAGGGATAGTTACTGGTATTATTTGCAACTTTGGCACCAAGGTTAAGTTCTGGTATGTCCATCGATATTAAAGGGTTTTCTTATTGCCGTTCGCGTAGCTAACATTTTAACAGGATCCGCATTGATGATTCCATGGATGTATTCGCTGAGCACGGTGTGGCCGGAATTATTGGTCTCCTTTTCAACGCTTTCTTCGCTGCAGACTATATCATCGGTCTTGATGGTGTTAACAACGGAATCAATGGAGGATGGGTCAACCACAATTACAAGCAGTTTTACGTTCAACTTGCCTACATCGTGGCATGCTGCGCTTACACTTTCGTTGTGTCCGCCATCCTCGCTTATGGCATCAACGCCATTCCAGGTCTTCATCTTCGTGCCTCTGAGGAAGCTGAGCTTCTCGGAATGGACGATGATCAACTTGGAGAGTTCGCCTACGATTACGTGGAGGTACGCAGAGATTATCTCGCCTGGACACCGGCAAAGGATGAGCCCGAGACGCATGAGAGCAATGTTGAGCCTCACGAGCGTCACGGTATCCCACAGCACAGCACAATGGTGCAAGGTCATTCGCCTGACTCGTCCAGCGGCCACGAGCACACCGGTATCCAGGGCGATCGCCACGGTATCGCAGCCGAGAACGAGGAAAAGAAGGCCCTTCACCCAGACCATAATGTACATTAAATGGGGAGGCAATTTTGAAAATGAAGCAAGTCTATTGGATATTTGGAAATGCATGGAGTTTGGAGAGATATCCACTGGGCTAGATTGTCATTACGAGCTGGCCTAGCCATATTCGAAGATCAACATATTCTTTTGTTTGAAATATACATATTTGTATCACCGTATACTTATCTTTTCTAATGCACCATTTCATACGTCTGTTCCTGAGCTGCGGTTCGCAGTAGAGTACACATGATTGCTTTTATTGCGAAGCTCTACATTACTCTCTCGTACCCAACTTGCAACAGCACGCCAAGTTGTCCTTCATTTCCTTCTCAACACCACTCGCAACTGCCAAGCGTAAAATAAAACAGATGATCACCAAATGATATCAACAACCTACCCCAGAAACCGGGCGAGATCCAGCTCCCAAACTCCCATCCCTCATGCATCGGTGTCTCCTTGGGTCGTGAATCCATTTTCCTTATCTATGGGCTGCATCCATGGCAAGAGGGGCGCGCTTGGCAGATAAGAACATCGAGAACGAGAGGAGCCTCGGCGGACCGCCAGACGCCTAATGGCTTTTTTAGAATTCGATACCGAGAGGATTTGGAACAGATCTTGCTCAAGGCCCCGACAAGTCGTTAATGAAGAAAAAAAAAAAGGGGGGGGGGGGGGAAGGGTCTTTAGGTATCAGATTATTTCGCTTGTAGATACCTCCCTCCATAGAGTATGTGGTTTCAGACGAAAAGCGAGATCGATTTTGATAAGTCCAGATTCAGCTTGTCTTGCTGCAAGGCTGCGGGGAGAGATTTTGCTGCAGGCGGGGGGCATTCTAGAGTAGATCTATGCTTATTGTGCGGTAGAGCCGGGGTTGTTGAGATATACTTGCAGCATGCATGTAATATGGGGTAGTGAACTGGGGAAAGCTGCTTCGTGAAGGCTTGAACTTTGGAGATGGCTTGGCATGCATCACCTGCTTCTAGTCACGTTGAGTTTTAGTGGGTCAAGAGTTGATTACATATTGCTGGAGGCTCTATAGGAACGCAGTCCACAGCCAACTTCGCTCCTCAAAACCGTTATTATGTTTACTTTTCGGTTTCCATCCGATTCTACAGCTGCAATACTTGCCATATCGCGTGAGCCATTACTTGCCTTAACCTGTGATTTTCTGTCATGATCTTGAAGTTGGGAGAAGTGTCGTGAGGAAGGCATACTTTGCGGTTATTCTAATGGCCATTGTGAAGCTACGTAAGGTACGGACGCTGAACCTAATGAAGACGGGGCCTCGGTTAGTAAAGGCATACGCTGTCATCTCATCGAAAGATAAGTATTATTGAATTATATTCTTTTCTGTGTCCTTTTTGGCAAACCATGACGACCACCAGGGCTTGAGATTACATCGTGGACTCTGTTCGGGTTTGGCATGAGCAAGATACCACCACACGGCCATCTCACAACTCCGCTCCGAAAATAGCGGGTCTATGTTACGAGAAGTAGGCTCATCTAATGGTCCCTCTCCATGCCTCTTGAAGTTAGCTCGAACGCTGCCTTATAAGTCTAGTAGATGCGCAATGCTCTGTAGCATTCTAAAATCGATATGGCCTCATCATTTCGGGTCATCTGGTGGTAATCCAGCTCGCCCACCTCGTAACGACTCTCGTGGTTCTTTTCTCCCAAAGTCGATAGCATGTAGGACAAAGTTAGTATGGAGATAAGGACAGCGTTGAGTTACTGAACGGGCTACACTCCCGGACCCCTGGTTCTTAAATGCGGAACCGAGGAAGTCGAAGAGCTTTGTGTTCAAGCCGAGTATAGTCGACATATGGACGCACAATCTGAGGTCACAACTATGGATATGTCAATGAAATCCTCATTCTTCTTACATGGATGTAGCAGCCAGCTTTGCGTTTGTAATAAAAGCTTGTCTAAGGAGATTTTAGCAACAGTTGATATCACCATGACTCCACTATCTGCAATGTCTTCGATTCCAGTGTGCCAAAATGACTTCAAAGGAAACCCATGGCCACCGCCACGATAGAGGCATCCTATTACTAATTGGACCTGGGAGAAACTTATGGCGCAGCCAGGTATAAAAAGATGAGGAACACTTCAGGTCTTCTTCATGGACTGGTGGCTCAGATAATGGAGAATTTAACTGGGCTAGTGGACTGCGTCACTGGCGTGAAGGTGTGTTCAGGCGTAGCAGACGAAATATTATGGGAGATTCTTCGCAAGAATAGTGACCTTATCTTTTCACGGTCTTGTGCGTCCTGGAGCAACCTCATTCTTGGCTGGAGCATTCGATGCTGGCGAAGATTTCAAAGTACAGAACAAACTACATCTGCTAGGGGAATTCATCCGTTATTAATAGCAACAATTTCAATGGAAGGTGATGTAGTTGTGGTACTTCCGTGCACTCTTTGAGGAGGCGATCGCTGTCTTGCGTTGAAAGATCACACGCAATATTATAGCACGCCAAAGCCAATTCATCCCGAAATAGAGGGAGCTTTGTGGTCTAGTTTCAAAGCAAGAGTATTAGTATAAACAATTAGGTATTGGATAGGGAGGTGAAAGTAAGTAATGCTAGCGCAAAGTCTAGCTCTGGTGGAGACGAGCAACTGGACTTTCTTAGGCAGACACCTTTAACTTTAATTATGCACATTTCAAACAATTAACACGATAAAACTTGTGGTAAAGTGGCTTCAATCTTCATATAGATCATGTACCAAGGCGCGGCCAAGCCTAATTCGTGCAACCCCTTAACAATCGCTTCAGACGCCGCCAAATCCTCGATGCTAGCTTTCCGACCTTCAATCTTTTCTAACAGGATCCCAATAATACGGTCATGCTCTCCGTCATGACCAAGAGGTTGCGGAGCGAGCCCGGTCCCCCAAAGGATAGAGTAGGCTTGGATCCCACGCTCGATCCGAGGGATACCCCACTCAAATCGGGCAATTTTTGCAGGATGGGAGCGACGGATCTGGCTCAACAAGAGCAGCTCAAATGTGGCGGCGGTGATTTGTCTCACTCGTGTAATATGTAAATTGCCGATGATGCGAGGATTCCTGTGAAACGGCCAAGCCTATTGGCTAGGTTTGGCTTAGTCGCTCTTGGCGTCAAAGACCCCTTATTCTCATCACTCTAGATAGTTGATTCTATTAGATCTACAATCAAATTCGTATGCCCTATTCTACAACCTATTCTGTGATAAGATCATCTATCATCTATCCGTTTGTCAATTCCATACTCCTTCTGATCTAGCCAAGGCTTTGTTCTGAAAAGACAACAGCGAGTTTACGACTCTTAGCGTCACGCGATATATTGTCGATTATTCAGTGCTTTGAAAATTCAAGAGGCAAGCGTGTCTATGTCCAGCGTTCGAGCTGCGATGGACAGGTATCTAATGCGACTGTTGATCAAACACGATACTCACTCTTGTCTCTGGAGGAAATTTCCATAGAAATAAACCTCGGTAATTGGGTAGAGGCACTTGTATTGCTTGGGACAGCATTCATAAGCGTATATTGTATATGGAACTGTTTGACACGGTTTGGGCCAGTGGCATAGTAAGCTGATATCTAGCTCCCGTCCTTCTGGTTGCTTTAAATAATTCACTCGCAAGCTCATGTTTTCCGCATCTCAATACATCTAAAGCTCATAGAACTTTGTACGGTTGTTCATCTTAGTCGAATTGCTCAATATCAATTGGCAAAGACTGCTGAAGGCTCAAAAGACTCCCTTGGTTGCACCAGCATAGTTGGTCAGTGACCATTTGATACAAGCCTTAAGAATTGACGCTTCAGCAGTCATATTTTAACTCTGATACCTATATTCTTATCCTTTAGAAAAAAATTAAACTGCTGTTCTGAGCCTAGTAACAGATTATGTCTTGTTCGTTTAAACCTGAGGGCATGGCTCCATATAGACAATGGGCTTTAGGTTACACATGGTTCTGGAACTCCATGCGCTGCCAACTCCCGAGCCGCCGCCTAAATCTTTTAATATATATGTATATGGTTTGAAATTAAACCACATTATCAACAACATCACCCAACGGCATATAGGAGCGGCTTTACCTTGAGAAATGGTGGCGGGACCATATATTTAAGAGTTGTAATCGAGGTTATGGCACAAGTGTTTTTTCCTTTACTATTACAAGCTTTCTTTTTGCAGTACCGGTAAGTAGCCATTTTGTCCAAGATGCAGTGGAAAGCTTTCGCCCTGGCACTTCTTGTGGAGCATAGCTCTGGCCAAGGAACAACGCCGATGATGCGTTTTAGTTGCTCGCAGCTTGTTGTCGACCGTGTAGACCCATTGGTCAATCCCGGCATTATACCATCACCACACCTCCACCAAATTGTTGGAGGTAATTCATTTAATGCTTCTATGGATCCAACAACCCACGATCTCCCCACCGCTTCTACATGTACTAGCTGTACGTTCTCGGAAGATTTTTCGAACTACTGGACAGCAGTTCTATATTTTCAAGCCCGCAACGGGACATTTAGGCGTGTACCCCAAATCCAGAGCGAAGGCCTTTTAGGCAATGGGGGTATTACGGTATATTATATCCCATCGTCTAATAAAGAATCAACGGTTACCGCCTTTAAGCCCGGCTTTCGTATGCTTGTTGGGGACGCCTCACTACAATTGCCCGGCCCATCGCGCAAGGTGTGCCATCGTTGTATGCCAGTATCGGGAGATAATAAAAATATCAATTGCGGATCTCCAGATGCCCAGACCCTTCCCAAGGACTTTTGTGCTGGCGGTATACGTTCGGTTATTACCTTCCCTACCTGTTGGGATGGCAAGAACCTGGATAGCCCGGACCACAAGAGCCACGTTACCTATGCAAGTGGCTCAGGACCCAACGATGTAGGACCTACTGGTAGCTGTCCAGCAAGCCATCCCGTAGTGATACCTCAAGTGATGTACGAAGTCCAATGGGACGTAAGTGTTATTATCATTATTTCATTTGCCCGGTCTATTTGCTAACTTGATGTATATTATAGACACGAGCCTTTAATAATAAGGATTTATGGCCTGAGGATGGCTCGCAGCCGTTCATCTGGAGCACTGGCGATAAGTGAGTCTTTGCCCCTCCTAGCGCAATTTGCAGTCAGACTGTGACCCTAAAATCAATGTACAGAAATGGATACTCACAGCACGGGGACTACGTTTTCGGCTGGAAAGATGATTCTCTCCAACGTGCCATGAATGCCCGCTGCAATGGCGATATTTGTAAGGAACTAAGAACCCAGACTGCGGAGGAGGCGATTAAGTGCACCAAGCCGCGGGTTGTCGAAGAGGATATCGATGGTTGTAAGTTATATCTTCTGACTTTTTTGGGAAGGCCTTACGAGCTTCATTTGGCTTACCACCTCGTAGGGCTGACTGCTCTTCCGGGAAATCGCATGGTATTTTAGATCGGTTTCTGTAAGAACGTGGCCTTGGGCTGTTGGAAGAGCCCTATTGGAATGAAGTGTTTATGACAGATGCAGTATAATTAGCGTACTCTATTATATTATTTCCTTTTATGATGAAGCCTAATATTTCGCCATCTGCCTTGTCGAAGCCTCTTGGTTCTTCATCACCGTTTTGTGTGCTTCATCTACTTGCAATTTCGTCCCAGTCAAGGAGACTCACGTCCACATTAGGCCTTGGGAACATCGCGTAGAGAAACACTTTCGATGTTCGGTATCGGCCCTATTCCTCCTTAGCCGTTGCCAAATTAATATAACAAGGTCGTAGGTTTACAGCAAGCAAACGGAAATAAATAGGAGGCAAGTTCAAGGTGTGCATAGCACGGACAAATTTTGCGCTTCTGTCTTTCTGAGCTTTGTTTGATTCTGTGGTCAAGGAATGAGAGCGTGAAGTTCATCCTAAAGAGGCTAATTTAGAGCCGTCTTTTAACAAAAGCAACCATTCCTCTCATTCAAATCAAAGTAAAGCTTCATACCAGTATCGTCTACTTATGGCTGAGTTCAAACGCCGACCAGGGACATGATATGCTTGGTACGTACGCACTCCGACAGTAACGGCACTGATCCTGAATCATGCGGGGGCTGGCTTAACTTTGAAGAAGGGATACCTCTCTTGATATGGGGAAAGGAAGTCGTCTGGAATGACGGCATATAGTGACTTCTACAAGACCTATTTCTATGTAATTTGTACCAACAACAAGAGAGAGGCGTTTGAGGGCATTCGTGAATTGACGCTTAAGGAAGGTATGGATTAAAAAGGTTCACTGATTTGATATCATTCTTGTTTAATTCGGTTAGGGTTAGTATAGCCTTTATATTGTGGAAAGAGTCTATCTAGACTGTGACACTCCGATACCATGAACATCACCATGTCAACCCTCCTAACTAACAGGGCCTAGCCCCTACATCTCCTCCAGCGCTTCCTTCTAATTCCACCCACCCCCTTCCCCATCACCCGGCTACCCGGCCTCTAACATGGCCTGTTTCAGCTTCTCACCAGTATCATCAAAACCACTGCTCACTTCCCACACATTTGTCGCGCCAAACAGATTCGGCAACTACTCCAAGTTGATAAAATTCTTCTTAAAGTGCTCAAACAGCCTCTCGATCTCCTAGGTCTAGTTAGTTAAGTACTAATCAGGCCCGTCAGGGTCGACGTTCGCAGGTATCAGATCCGGGACCTCGTCTTCGTCCATGATCTGCCCACCCGTGCTACCCCATATCGCGACTCCACGCTGAAGGCCGATGAGGATGCAGTGCGAGTCATCCTTGCAAAACAGGATATATTACGCTATTACCTGAGGTAAGCCTTCTGGCGGGGGCCGGGCTAGGATCCCCGGCGAAAAGTACAGTTTCTCAAGGAAGCTGTAGTACGAGGTTATGGCGCGCACGGCGGCGTCGTGGCCGTAGGCTGGTTCTGCTTCTTCTGTCATCTTTGCTACTTTGAAAGAGAGAATGGATTGGTGATATGAAAACAGTAATGTTAGAGGTGTAATATGGAAGGTCTGATGGGTTCAATCGATGGGCTAGTCATTACTGTTTCCTGCCGAACTTGCAGTGCAGTACTGTAGGTTATAACGATTCCGTACACCGGCATCTTTCTTGAAGGGACGGAAGTGCGTAACACTACGCGGTGAATGACATCTGTTGTCTTTATATACACTAACACTCGATTTCATTTAATTGGTTGCGCAACTGTTGAGAGGCTCAGAAATGTAAATGACGCTAAAAGGGGGCTCGTTAGCTGGCGCACTACCAAGCGACCCAATGAATATATTAGATTATCATGTAATCATCCAACAATTTCCGAAACCCGAAAAGAAAGAAAGGATATGATAGAATACGGAGAACTCGGCCATCTTAACAGTCTAGAGTAACTTTCTAGAGTATCTTTAGCCTCAGATCCTTAAGCAACTATTTAAAGCTTTGAAGTAGAGTTATATTTTCAAGGAAGGAGAAACACACAATCCAAAATATAGGAAACAGAACAGTATCTCACATTAGTAGATAGTTTTATGTTTTTTTTTCGAATAGTATCCATGTCATAATCACAGATAATCTTAACTTCAAATGTTATGACCCTTTACTGTGTTGAATCTAAGTACGCAAATCTCGCAAATGATTCAGAATTATTCTTCAGGAATATGGAGCCGACACGACTATCAATCTTTCACAATCGAAGAGTTGCGATAGAGACATGACTTCTTCCTTTACGCCAACACTAAAGACGGCAGTGGCCATTATGATGACTTCGACGGTATCCAAGGTCTACTTCCCTTAACGAGAATACCTTGGGGACTCTAATGTCAGAAACATTGGAGCAAATATCTCTTTCGAGGATATTTGGATACCAAATTCCTTCTACAGGCGATTTCGACCACAAATCGCGTATATTAGCATTCTGTTAACCTTGGTTTCACGAAATATGTCTTGGCCATGCTAATGGAATTTTCGGCTGCGGAGGTATTCCGATTTTAGTTCTGCAAGTCAAGCATATTAAGAATGATCCAAAAGGCAACCAAACCTCTCCTTTCACAGGCTTATATTCCGCTGGGAATCTTGAACAGGGCCTTGGTATTAGTTTTGGTCTTAGAGTACCCGCTTTCGGCATCTGCTGTGTTATCAGACGGTACTGGAGACCACTTCCTGTTGGGCGGATTGTCAAAAATGAGATGCTGTTGCAATTGACGCTCTCTCGGAAAGAAAGCATCCCTCAAAACATAACTGGTATGAGCTCTATATGAAACTAGATATTTTATGCAGATATGATCGTAATATGGGAAGTGCGGCGGCTGTAGCAAGTATGCCCGCTTCTGATGAAACGGCAGGTGCAGGAGGAATAGGAATCAGAGAGCGAGTACAGCTAAGGAAAAGACATGTGACAATTTCAGTAGTTGTGGGAATATATAGACTAGCTACTTGAGTTCGATAATCCCGTTCCTATAATGAGAGATGCGAAATATAAAACCCATATAACAGCGTATAGATTGCATTTTTCTTACGACATGCTTGATGGGGCTTGTCCTATCTTAGAAAGCAAAGTAGGAATAACTGACCGCTTCTTAGTACTACCGAGACTGTTCCCGTCGATAAATACTACTCTCCGGCGACAAACTCCATCCATACTTGTATTCTCCTCGATTATCTGCCCCTGGTTCCCTTTCCATTTCAATCTTGGAAGCTGTCTGTCTTCTTTGATAAGTATGATGGTATCGCAAAGTCCATGAGCGCGGCTGTCATGAGTGACCTCGCTAAGGTCTATTGTCAACGTTGCAACGGTCATGCCGCGAACTGTCTTCATTGCACCGGTCCTTTTGGCCAAGTACGCGAGCAAGGCTGACAGCGCAAGTGTTGCGTAACCAGATGTAAAGTTTGTCCTTGTCAATGCTTGCACTAACAGCAGACTCTGTCAGCATGAAGGATGCTAGTTCGCTCGCTGCCTAAAACCTTCATTAATCCGCCCCATGCTGTATGATAACCAAATATCATCATACCGGATGTGTATTCATCTACGTTGTGATTAATCCAGGGTTGTGAGTAGTTTTGCATGGCTGTGTACTTTAGCACCTCCGTTGTGAAGTCCAACCCTAAGCCGCATAACCAGTCGTCCTCAACTCCGTTATTCACGAGGCTGGATAGTGCAGGGAGCATAACGATCTGACAAGCCTGTAGATGAAGAAATAATACAATCATTGCCCACATATTTCCCCGCTGTAATCGAGGCTATGGCGGTAATATAGCAGTCGTGGGCTGCAAATGTCCCGTCCCCGTAGACTATACAGTCCGACCTGGATATTTCGGACTCTCGGTTCCATGCCTATACTCCGATATATAGAGGTTTCCGATGTAAAGAGGTCCGTTACAGCCACTTAAGGCCTGGCAGGTCCAGGGGTTTATTCCGATATGTAGAGGTTTCAGAAATAAGGAGTTCCGAAATATCCAGGTCGCACTGTAGCTGTAATACAACTTAGATAAAAGGAAAGAGTTATAATAGCAAAACAAATGCTTAACAACACCTAGTCTAGCGGCATGATCCAATAACTCCCAACCCTGGGGTTCCGGTCTATCTCTCAAAGCATTCAAATCATCGAGATCAACCGCTTTGGAGCATCCCAAGAGTCGAATTTCTCCTAGTTGATACATTCATGCTGATCTCTAGAGAAGGGTTCAGGCTGTGAACCGCTCCACCCAAATGTTGTGACGATGCGAGCGCCGTGGCACATAGCTATGAGCCGCATATATTCTAAGCAATCAGATACACATATCGGTTGCATTGATGGAGAATTAAGGTACCTTCGATTTGTTTACCAATATGCGCTTTACCTTCCAGGCCGGCCAGTAGTGGTCTCTATGAATCCATTTTCGGATCTATTTCTGCTTGGCCAGTACCGACTGAAGCTTCTGCCATAATACAAGAGGCTCAGGAGCCAGGGTCTAAGACTGCAACAGAAATATCTTACAACATTGCTGGCCATGATTCGAGTGGCATTATCATTGGAAATGCTTTGTTCCATCTCTCTCGAAGTCCTAAAATATGGCAGAAACTCCGCACCGAAATTGGTTCTCATGGCGATGCGCCATTCACTTTCGAGTTGTTGAAGAATCTCAAGTTTCTGCAATACGTGATCAAAGGAAGTGCGTAATTTGTTTTCTCCTATCCGCCTAGATAACTCCTAGACTCCGAGAATCATTAATCCGGGGAGAGTCAAAGCCGAGAGTCCGTCTAGCACTCCGCCTCCACCCTGTCGCCCCAGGTGACACACGTGTGGCATATATTGACACCGTTCTGCCTTGAGGAGGTGATCCTAACGGGAACTCCCCCATTTTCGTCCCCAAAGGCTGCCTCGTCATGACACCCCTCCACGCACTACACCGCCCGGCTACTGTATCGCTGATGACTTCCCCGAAGAGTTTGAATCTTGATCAATAAACTAATAGACAAGAGACAAAATGAAAGCGATCATAGCTATTCGCTGATAAGTACAAAAAGTAATTGAGTTTTGGCAGTCAAAGATAAGTCAATTTATTGACAGCATGCTCTTACAGTTACTCCTAGAAACATATTTCTTAGCATTGCTGCTATGTAGAGAACCAAGATTACGAATATGGAGTAGTATACTTGCAAATCGAGTAAAGTAGAGTTCCTTGGAATATGAGTGTAGTATCGCCTAAAGAATAGAAAAAGGTGAAAAGCAAACTAGCTGTTATCATTGACACAGGATTCCGAGTGGGCTGGTAGATTGCAAAAAAGGGGTGGAAGAAAGACTTGACTAAGAATTAATGGAGTCAATGGTTCTCCTGATGATGTCGATTCTTATGCTTGTATTTTCTGTTACAACACACTTTCTCTCTCCCCTCTCTCTCTGAGATCGGCATGTCTTTCCGCTGGCCTTGCCCTCCTGGGGCCTCGACCACAATGAGCCACACAAACATGACTTCCGCCATTACTGGGGAGAGATACTACATTACTGGATTTCACATCGCGGCAGGCAGCACAAGTGCAGTAAAAATTTTCCATGGCTGAGCCCTAAGCTCGGATCTATATAAACTGTGCTTTGAGACTTCAGAGAGCTGTTGAGAGACCATGGAAACAGTCGTGGTGGCATCGCAAAAGAAGCAGAGAGGCTATGTTCTGATTTTATAAATGTTGTCAAAGCCAGTGGATAGAGAGTGGTAGATGACTAGGTAAGTTGAAATTCTTCGCCGGGTGTGATTATTGCGTAAGCAGAAAAGTACGTGGTCATCTGCGCTTCCAATAGACGTCAAAAAGCACGTCGCAAGTAGTCAGTTGCACGTGACAACAGGATGGTGCTGTTGCTCCGTAAAATTG
The DNA here is from genome assembly GCA_021307315.1 of Bisporella sp. PMI_857. Classification (NCBI taxonomy): domain Eukaryota; kingdom Fungi; phylum Ascomycota; class Leotiomycetes; order Helotiales; family Helotiaceae; genus Bisporella; species Bisporella sp. PMI_857. The sequence goes on along the minus strand of JAJSPD010000134.1, from coordinate 874 downwards.
TAAGTAATGATCTTAGTTTTACAACTTTTGAAGTGGCGGATGCGTGAAGAATGTCATATCTCCTCAAATGCCAATATTTGGCATCAAACTTGTCAGGCTGTGTTATTATTACATGAGTTTTGATGGGTCTAAACTGGGTACTATTGATTACTAGGCAGCAACTAGCAACTACACTAGATTTCTAAAAGAAAAGTGGTATTACAAACTTAGACCAAAGATGTTAAGCATTTTAGTTAAATTACCGCTCCCAGAAGCATATACGACTGTAGACCGAGGAGAACTAGGCTAGGTCGACGATATTTTCACTCACAGGCCGCAAGTTTCCATTGCAATGAAATTCGTATTGGCTGCTTTCGCCTTTTCACCTCCTGAGAAGCACCTCTCTATACGCTCCCGGTTTTGGCCGGAAAAGCTTGGTGCCACAAGTATGTATGTCTTGTTGTCTAAAGAAACCGGGAATATTGCTTTTTTATAGCATATTTTACGCTATTTAAAACAAGTCCTACTTTACTTGGATAATAATACGTCATTTTGTTCATAGTAATTACTAACCTCACTTGAGTGCTGATATGCTTAAGCTCGTGTAACGTAACTCTCCTTTAAACAAGACATCACAAACGAAAAAGTCATCCGTATTTAATATCCCGGAAGTTTCATGATCCAGCCCTCCGTATCCTCCGTAACAGTCTGCTTCACCGCACATTTATTCATATCAGCCACCGTCTGCGTCTTCAGTATTCCTTGCACCCCAGGACTGCCGCAGCTATGAAACATACAAGAATTATTCATAGCACGCTGCAATGAGTCGCCCTTCCACCCAAACACATAATCCGCGTGCGTTCCATACCCTTTGCTATCCATATAGGACCAAACA
>JAJSPD010000133.1:0-67848 GCA_021307315.1 Bisporella sp. PMI_857 | reverse complement strand
CATTTAAGGACTACGGAGCTATTGCCCGCCCGTTGAACCACTTGACAGGCAAGGACGTTCCATTCGACTTCAATGACGAGTGTCACGCATCGTTCGAGCAGCTGAAGCAAGCGCTGGTTACGGCCCCGGTACTGACCCATTACGACCCGCAAAAAGAGGTTTTGCTGGAAACAGACGCTTCTGACGGGGTGATTGCGGGAGTATTGTCTCAAAGAGCTACAGACGACGAAAACGCTTTATGGCAACCTGTAGGCTATTTCTCAAAAACCTTGACTCCTGCAGAGCTTAACTACCAGATACACGACAAAGAAATGCTAGCTATAGTTCGCTCTTTCGAACAATGGAGAGCTGATTTAGCACGAACCGACCACAAAGTCAAAGTAGTTACTGATCACAAAGCACTGGAGTATTTTATGACCTCTAAGGAGCTCAACGGCCGCCAGGCTAGGTGGGCTGAAGCATTATCCGAATTCTTCTTTACAATTACATATCGACCGGGCCGCAAGAATGAGAAAGCAGACGCGCTGACACGAAGAGATCAGGATACGGAAGATCTACAAGCCACGAAAAAACGTCATCGCACGCAACAGTTTCTTACAGATGACCAGGTCGACCCCCGTATCCGCGCAGAGCTGCTAAATGATACGCAGCACACACTCGCACCAATAGAAAAGCCGACAAGCGGACAAGCAACGACTTTGTCAGAAACTCTATCCCCATGGGTGCTCGCAGATCGAATTGTAGCTGCTAATCGCAGCTCTCCAGAGCTAGCAACAGACCGTCAGCGAGCAGCGAACGGAGAACAAAACTGGGCTGTAAGCAACGGGTTATTGCTGTGGCAAGGCCGACTAGTAGTCCCTCCTATCGACAATCTCCGCACGGAGTTAATTCAGGAAGCTCACGCTCAAGTGTCGGCAGCACACCCTGGCCGAACCAAGACTGTGGCTGTAATAGCTAGACGATACTGGTGGAAAAGCTTACGCACCGACGTAGAACGATACATGAACAACTGTAGAGAGTGCAGACGCGCTACAGTATTCAGAGACAAAGCTCCGGGCAAGCTACAACCTTTGCCAGTTCCGGAAAGGCCATGGCAACACGTGGCCATGGACTTCAAATCGTACCCGACGGATCGTTACGGCTACGATTCGGTTCTAGTAGTAATAGACAGATTCAGTAAACAGTCCGTAACGATGCCATGTTACAAAACGACAACCGCAAAAGACATGGCACAGCTGTTTATCGATCACGTTTACAGGTCACGAGGAGCACCAACTACTATTGTATCAGACAGAGGTCCCCAGTTCATTTCAACGTTTTGGCACGAGCTTTGCCGAATTCTCGGAGTGAAACTTAAGCTTTCGACAGCTTTCCACCCTCAAACTGACGGGCAGACAGAAATCATGAACCAGTACCTTGATCAAAGGCTTCGGCCTTTTATAAATTATTATCAAGACAACTGGTCGAGCCTAGTAGCTTTAATGGACTACGCGCAGCTGACTTTACCCCATGAAAGCTTAGGTATGCTGTCCCCGTTCGAAGTGCTCAACGGCTATGCGCCAACTACGTCCTATGATTGGAACAGGCCGAAAGAGCCTTTAACAGCCAGAGAAAAGCTAAGCGTAGAAGAAGCAACCGCTTTCGCTAAAAGAATGCACTTTACTTGGGACACTGCTCGTAGCTTGCTCCGCAAAGCTCAAGAACGAATGGAAGCATCCGTAAATAAGCACCGCAGAGATATTAACTTCGGTGTAAACGACTGGGTATACGTGTCGACAAGGAACTGGAAAACCGACAGGCCTAGTAAAAAGCTCGACATTCAGAACGCTGGCCCTTACAAAATTCTAGCTCAAGAAGGGAACTCTTACCGGCTGCAACTGCCTGACAATTTGAGAATACACCCCGTGTTTGCACCACAGCTGCTCCGCAAAGCTGCAATGGACCCGTTACCAGGCCAATTACCTGTTCCAGAACCACCTATACAGGTTACGGAGGACGAAGAGTGGGAAGTAGAAGAAATTCTAGCTGTTCGGGTCCGTAATCGACGGCTACAGTACAGAGCAAAATGGGTAGGTTACGATATCGATCCCGAATGGTATCCAGCCTCCAATTTCAAGTATAGCCCACACAAGCTCAGGGACTTCCACCTACACAACCCTACGCTCAGAGGACCGCCGGCAAACTTACCGAAATGGATCAAGGAATGGGAACAGGGCAAAGACGACTACGATGAGCTAGAGGGCGATTCGGAAGCATCAGAAAGCTTGAGGGCAAGCTTTTTCGGAAGGGGGGGGTGATGTCACGGCGCTGGCGCGCCTACGGCTTCTATAAGGCCTGACGGCCTGTAAGGCACCCGTGGGGACACTCGCGTAGCACGTCACGTGATCCGAACTCCTGTATATAGGCTTCCCTTTCTACTTCCATAGTTCTGTAGTTCTATTATTCTCGATTCTTACCCGTATTACTTTGAGCCGTTGCTCCAATCCTACGTGCCGTGACATAATTACAACTTTTCGACAGTTGAATCGATTGCAATTTTCAATACAAATTATTTATAAAAAAGCAATTAAAACAACGGAAAGCGGAGTAGGCTGTTGCAAGTTACACAAAGTGGATTATTAATTAAATATATCTACTAACCGTTGATCAAAAACGCGATATTAATTACAAAGTTAATGCAAAAAGTTAGTACTGTAGCAAAGTTGATTTTATTTCTGTGCTATGTAACTGGCTAATTACGGGTTAGGTTACGTGACTTGACTAGCCGTATTTAAATTTGCGCTTTGTAGCCAGAAGCACATTATTCAATTCTATTACTACTAGCTTTTTTATATTTTCTATTAACAATTAAATGATACAGCTTTCGGCTTACCGGTATTTGCGCGAATATGCTCGATATATGCTACATTTAAAGCCGAGTGCTAAATCTTATTAACTTATTTTTGTGCTTCAAGAAATAAGAAAACTACCGGCTAGCTTCGACTAGATAACAATTCTTTAAAGCTATTAAAGTTTTAAGTACTGCCAGCTTAAAAACTTTTTTCTAGAAAAGTGAGTTTTAGCCGACAATGCAACGGGTCTTAAACCGGGTCGTCGACAGCAGTTGTTACTAATTACTATACGTTTTACCCGCCGGCTTAGCGACGATTATTTTTACAGTTCTTTTATCTCTGTTTTTCGTGAGCCAGGACGCGCACAATTCAGCACTTCGTTTTTTGGGTAAAAGTCGTAGCTGTAGCTTAAACACTTATAAATGCAAAGAAGAAAAGCTTTCGCAACTATCGCACCGACAAATAGTACGCAATCTCTATAAATAAGGCAAGAAGTAAAAGCTCTAACAATGTTGAATTGCTAAAATAAGTGTTAAAACGTGGCTGTATTAGTCAGTATGTCAACGTTACAAACGGAACTACAATCCAGTTCCAGAATCCAGTTCTAAAATCCAGTTTCAAAATCTAGTTTCAGAAAAGCCAGTACTAAAAGCCGGAAGCCAGAAAAAGCCAGGTCCAGATCTAATCCAGTATAATATAAAATCAATGATTTACAATCTATTCTCTATTAGGCAAAATGCACACGTGATGCAGTTACCTGGATCTTTAACGCTGCTGCGATTAAAAGCGACAACACGTTGAAACACTTTAAAGCTTGCTTATAATGTAATATACCAAGCAAACTTTCTAGTAGTTGAATCTTCGCCTTTGCCGCCAAAAGCAGCGCGAAAGCATAACAGACAAAGTAAGCTACAGGTAGGAAATCTCATTAACTATAGGACAATTGAACGACTACTAAAGCCGAACAACTTTAACGCTACTATCGAAAACAACACGTTAAACTGCCAAGTAAACTACATTTTTAGTTCGGAGGATTGTTCGAAAGAGAAAAAAGTAACTGTGTTTGTTGTTCTGTTCGAGCCTTGACTTTGTTTTTAATTGTATAGTTGTTGAAAGTTGAAAAAAAAAGCTATAAGCAATAGTTAGCAATAAGGATCAAGAAAGGGGATACGGTGTAACAACTCAAGCTGAACAGGGATCTCGATCCGTAGATCCAGGTGGAAGGACTCAAAGGTGTGAACAACTATCAATTGCTATAACTAAGAGAACAAGCTACAGACAGAAGAAGGGAAGGAAAGCAGCGCTCTATATACAGGAAGCTGGCCGGAGGCCAGTATAAGCGAGCTTTAGGATGTCCGGTGCTGAGCTCCGTCCGAGCTCTGGGGTGTCCGGCGCTGAGCTCCGTCCGAGCTCTGGGGTGTCCGGTGCTGAGCTCCGTCTAAGAAGTCAGGGCCGTGACATACGGCCTACTTATAGTTTTTGCGTTGTAGTTTTGCTGTCGCAGCCTTGCTACAGCTTCACTTTGCTAGCGCTACAGCTTTACTTTATCCACCAATTTGCATGATATTCGGAAAGAAACGAAGTTGTTCCTGGTGCCAGTAGTTAGCAATATAAACGGAAAGCAAAAAACGATTTTGCTTTGCTTTATATCGACAGCTATAGAGTTGTAAAGTTGAAAGAGGATTGTGAAGTTGAAGGAGTTTCGAAGATGGTTTTTGAGAGTTGAAGAGAGAAGCTATGAGCAACAGTTGGCAATGAGGATCAGGAAGGGGAATCCGGCTTACTTATAGTTCTTGCGTTGCAACTTTGCTGGCGCAGCCTTGCTACAGCTTCACTTTGCTAGCGCTACAGCTTCACTTTACCCATTAACTTGCATAATATTCGGAAAGAAACGAAGCTGTTTTTAATGCGGTTGTGATTTAAAGGTGAGAAGGAAAGCCGATCATGAGATCGATCTACGCAATGTCAACGTATTGAAAGCGTTACAAAGGAAAAATACTTTTACATACTTTTCAATTCTTTTATGCTGAATGCTTATTTGCTTTTATTACACATGTCGATTTGATATAGTCGACGTATGAGCAGGAAGTTCGACGTATGAGGCGTTGTATGAGAGTTTGTATAAGGGTTTGTATGAGGGTTTGTATGAGGGTTCGTATGAGAGTTTGTATAAGAGTTTGTATAAAAGTTTGTATAAGGGGCTCGCTGTAGAGGAAAGGTTCGATCTGAAAGTGAACAGTTAGAAATAAGTTCTCGCGAGCAAATCTAAAAAACTGGGAATCGAATAGAGGATTGATTAGATCCTCGAGGGTACTTCTCTGAAAAAGATCGAGATCTTTGAAGGTCGTTTTGGTGTTGTTGTAAGGTTGTAGGTTGGAAAAGGATGAAAGAAGGGTTGTGACGAGGTCGATATTTTATCGCTGGTAAGGCAAGATGATATTCACCCTTAAAGCTATGAATGCACGAGGTGAGTCACGTGATGCAACGACATATAGCGCAAACGCTTGAAAGGAAAAGCTCGATCTAACTGATCATAAACGTCTATTACTTCAGTACTCGAGGCGAGTACGTATGAGAGTGCGTATGAGAGAAGGGACGGTTGTGGTGAGGTTGGTTTTTTTCGTATATCAAAATATCACGTGATGCGGATAAGTGGCCAGTCATGTGACTAGAGGAGCATGATATCTGTATAGAAGCACATCACCAAATATCACCAAATATTACCAACCAATTAACAATATAACGCGGATGCTTCAGCCTACCGGTGTATACTCGAACATGCTACGTTTATGCTACGTTTTAGTTTCTTGTTAGATCCTGTTTCTGTTCTTGTGCTTCAAGCTGTTACAGGCCAAATGCTAGCTTTAAAGTTTTTCGAGCGCAGCGAGAATCGGGGGTTTGGGGGCTGGCCCTTATATAAATACGTGATAACTTATAGAATTGCAATACAAGCTTTCTATTTTCGATTGTTACACCTAACGAGCGCCTTTATTTGTGCCACACTACTCTAGCACTTTACACTGGCCAATCACGTGTCGGGTCAAGTGATCGATTAAGCTGTATCTAAGTGTTGGGAATCGGCTTACGTAAGTAGGCCAAGGAGCTAGAAAATCTCTTCATTTTATATTACGGCCACAACCGTACACAATAACCGATATCCCGTGACAAAGCACGCCCCGCATCAAAGCACACCAAAACCACCAAATTATTGAAATACAAATTAATTAATATTAAATCAACCACGCACTCAATTATATTGAAAATAGGTTCATTTGAAGCGCAGTAACTTGGTCTATCATTAAAGAAATATTTATGCATGTGTGTAGCGTGCTGGGGTCTTGATTACTCTTCTTGATCGACTTTGTCGAACTACTACCGGTGCAACTAGTTCAACTTCTATAGCTTGATTCAATGATTTCCAACGTGGTTTAGAAATCGACGATGCTTTAATAGGTTCCTCTTGAAGCTTTAAAACTTTCCGCGGTGTCACTACAAGCGTATTAACTGTAGAAAGTGACTTTGTAACCGGCATTTTTGCTGAACCGAGATTTTGACTAGCATTCTCTAGACGTAGTTGATTCTCAACAAGCTTAGCAAGCCTTTCTTCTGCTTTTTGCTCCCGAATAGCTTTGTTAGCACGTGCTTTAACTTTTCTATCAAGCTTAGCTTGCTCAGCAAGTTGATTTTTCTTTTGTTTTTGATCTTGAAAGATCAGCGCTTGAGCAACTTTTGCGGGTGAGTATATAATAGTTCCGGTACTAGGTTCGCCACTTAGATCAAGCTTTCCTTTCCTTTTACGCTTCTCTTTTTCAAGGATAATTGCTTTTTGAAGACCTTTGTTCAAGTGTTCTGCAATTTCAGCTCGAGTAATACATATATCTATTCCTTTCAACAGCTTTTCAGTAAAGTCCTTACTAGAACCTCGATTTCGAGCTAGGCAAGCCGCACGTAAGGATCTGACGTTTGTAGGAGTTTGAATAGAATTTGAATCCTTTTCAGAAGCACGTGCTATTGGCCGACGAACTATAGACAGCAAATACTCTTCGTTGATTGGCCAAATCCCAGGTTTGGCAAAAGCATGACGTATAGCTTTTTCAGTAAATACCTCATCGAAAGCAGCTTTGAATATTCTGAAAAACAAGCCTTTTGTCATTGTAGTTAAACCTGCGCTTTCCGCAAGTTGAATATCAAGCTGTATAGAATAACTAGTTGCTAATGGGCCAAATATTCCAATATCGAGGGGCTGCAATTTATGTGTAGAATGAGGTGGTAGAATCAATATAATAATACGGTTCTGACTAGCCCATTGTATAAAAGCCCAATTCACATGACTAGCGTGCCCATCGACTATTAGTAATCGACTTTCTCGAGAGCTGACTGGCTTAGTATGTCTGTCGAATACTTTTTGTAGCCACAATAGGCCTATTTCGTTACTACTCCACCCATTCTCTGAAGAGCTGAAATAGGTATTAGAATCTTCGTAAACATGTGATAGCCAGCTAGCTTGAAGCTCGTGATTTGATCCTTTATAGATCAATAAGGGCGGAACTGATTGGCCGGCTGCAGAAATACAAGCTACGCACGTGACAAATTCTCTATTGCCATCTTGACGATTTCGTACGCCTTGAAGCTTATTTGAAGCTTCAACTGTAATAATACGTTTTGCTGTTTGCCCTATGCCTATTAAGAACCCTTTCTCATCAACGTTCCATATATTTTCAGGCTTAATCTGATGTTTTTCGACCGCGCGGTGCATCTATAGCATAGAAGCAATTAGCAATTTAGTTACAACAAAAAATAATAAAAAATCAACCACAAATCGAATTGACTTACATGACTGTAGAATAACTTAAATAAAGGCTCATATTCAGAGGCTACTCTTAAATTGTCGATATTCCGTATGTAGGCTGATTTAAGTTGATTCTTATGACGAGCCACAAATTGGCTAACCCAGTTTTTCCCTACCGGAGCTCCCCGCAGCTCTTCTGCAAGGTTTCTAACTATCCTGCTTGTTGGAGGCATATTCTTCATGCTTAAATAATTGATTCTTTCAATTAGAAGCTGTTCTTGAACGTCTGTAAGACATTGTCGAGCATACGAGTCCGCGGACTTCTTATGTTGAGTAATTCCTTGTCTTCGTCTGTCAACCGCCGATCTCGAAACTTTGAACTCTGCCGCTGCATGGGATGAATATTTGAAGTCTCCTCTTTCGATTGCTTCAATCGCTTTGCTAATCCGATCTGATTTGCTGTATTTATCCATGATTGAAGTTGGGTGGTTAGCATTTTTTAGTCGATTGAAGTGGGGTGTTTTGATGCGGGGCGTGCTTTGTCACGGGATATCGGTTATCATTATCCGTAACGCTTCGTATTTTGGCCCGTATTCTATTGCAGTAATACTTTCGCAGATCCTCTATTAGATCCTTTAAACGATAAATTCTATTTCTGATATTAAGTTTGTGCTTTTTAGCCAAAAGCACATTATCCAATTTTATTATTACTAGTTTACCTATATTTTCTATTGACGATTAAAAGATATAGACTTCGGCTTACCGGTGTTCGCACATGTATGCCTGATATATGCTACATCTAGAGCTGAATGTTAGATCCTGTTACTGTTTTTGCGCTTCGAACATGAACTCCGCTTCAGTACTAGTAAAAAAGTAAAAAATCTCTAAGTTTGTTGTAAACCGATTTCTAATTGCGATTTGCAATTTGATCAAATATCATTTTGATTACCCCATTTTGCGTTGTTGCACGTTGGTCGTTAGTTCATGCCATACCAGCCGAGTAGGAGTCCTATAGTCGTTAGATTCCACACTACAAATGTAAAACAATACACACCCCTATAGAATAGAACGACCGCTGGGACGGGAATGGATAGTCAAGCGGTCGGATAGGACCAGGTGCCAAATTTGGAGCTGGCCCAACAGCTGGAACCTTGGGACACACGTTGAAATAAGCGTTTGCTTTATTCGTTGCCGGATTATTAATGACATAATCTGCACGTTGTTGGTTCTTCATCTTTGCCCAGTAAATATTTGCTCCTCTAGCGCTTCCACCATAGGCGATTAAGCCTCGAAACTGCCAGCGATTAAAGCTCCCAGATGGGCGACTTGGATCTTCACCTTCATTTGTCCAAACTGATGTTTTACCTGTGAACTTATCTACCCACAAGCAGTCATCTTTGCCACTGTTTGATTAATCAGTGCTGTAAATAATTAAGAATTATGCGGGACACCTAGAGGCTTTGGAGGTGCATAAAGGGGTCAGATTGCAAAATAGGTGGGATCAAGACGCAACTCCAAAACTCCTAAGTTAACGCAAATAATTCCAGAGATTTGTTGAAAGTATAACTGACTCCCCATTGACGTCTGCATATCGTATATTCGCGCGATCGGCTCCAATTGGTGCTTTGATTTGGCCAACATCTACCATATCATTAATACCACGATTGATATAACCGGTGGTCATGCCATTTTTCTGAATGCAACTGGGGCAACAAGTGTTAGCGATTATCTTCCCATATTCCTCGATCAGAAGGCATAGTTACAGGTAGTCTACTCGCGGTTTGCCGGAAATATGAGCGAAGCGAACTCCTAAATCTCCGAAACCATTACCATATCCTTGATAGCACCTTGCCGTAGAGGATACAAGACCATAGTCATAGAATTTGAGTTTACCATCCACAAAACCATCATTCCTCGCCATATTAACGCGTCCATCAAGCCTGTCGACAAACAAAATATCACATCTCCCATCGCCGTTCCAATCAGCAAAGTGAATTTGTTTCCGGGAAGAGAATTGCCGTTGATAGATAACGCCATATTGTAACCATGCTGGAGGATTTTGGTAGTTTCCAAATAAATGGAAGTCTCCAGATGCGCTCACATAGATGTAATCATCAGCTCCGTTTCCTGTCATATCGCAATAGAAAACGCCGTCGCCGTTCACATTCGCCCACCAACTCCCTGGTTCTCATAGATCTGAACCCCTGGAAGGGATCCGGTTATGGTTGTAATCATGTAGTCATGGTTTCGTGTCAGTGGCCCCGCCCATACTTTGCCAAATGTGATCCCGGCTCGTGTGCCAGCAATGCCAGGACCTCCGTGAGTGACTATACCTGGCATCCAATCAGGAGCAAGACTTCCGGTACTAAAGCCACGATGATTGATCCATGTTGTGACCGTTCCTGTGTCACTGACCCAAAGCAAGTCGTCTCGGCCATCGCCGTTGATATCAACTAGACGAATCCCAGATAGATCATTAAAGGTTTTTCCAGATGAAACGATGCCTAAGTTTTGCCAGTGCGCCACAGTAGGTAAGACGCCGCCATTTCTCCAGGCCTCGATATCTCCATTGTCGCGAATAATAGCATAGTCTGCACGCCCATCGCCATCAACGTCCGCAATTCGAACTCTACTAAGCGGAAATCCTAGTTTGCCAGCCATGTCGATACTACTGCTTCCAACCCAGGTATTGGCAAATGGTATGCCACCAGTAGTTGGTCGGTTTTGCCAGATCCGCAAGTCTCCATTCGCGCCTATGCAAAACAGATCATCAATCCCGTTGTCATTCGAATCGGCAAAATTGACTCCTGCGGTCGGGCAATCTATTCCAGTGTTAAATGTAAGCCTATCAGCAAAGACGACTTTCCCTCCACTGATGCCCAAATTAATAGACACTTGTATTTCCTGAAAGTTTTTGGGCACATATACCAGATCATCATAGCCATCTCCATTCATATCAGCCCAGAAGACGCCATTGATAACGGGAACGTCTTGAGGAGAGGAAGGCGGTCCTTGCCAGTAGAGGAGTTTGCCATGATCGACACCTTTATGTACATAAGGGCCATCATTGCCGCCTGATCCTTGCTGAGTCTGGATGGGTCCAATCGCATTTCCTGGCACTTTCTGGCATTTCGTATCAATCTCACCGCCGCTTCCAGGCTGTGACTGAGCTGCAGTATCGTCCACTCCCAGGACTCGTTGCGGAGGCTTTATATAATCTCCAAGATTTACAAGCGCGTCATAATACAGTCGGGCCATCTTCAAAAAACCACCATCACTCGGATGGAGGCCATCCGCCAAGTCGCTCAGTGTAATATACCCATCATTCATATCAACGAACCATACGTTTTTGCCTTCTTCAGATTTTTCATTTACCATGGCCCGAAGCCCGGGATTATATATATTGACAGACAAGTCATTTGCCATGTTGTTCGACATAGGCATTAGTCCAGTGACCAAAATAAGAGTTTCTGGCACTACTGCAAGTATTTTGTCGACTAAAGCACCCATTCGTGCAGCTGCACCAGGAGGGTCAATGTTTCTAGACATATCGTTCGCTGTACATCTTTAGTCAAATATGCTGTTTAACTGGAATATAAATCTTACATCCACATTGTATAATAACGACGTTGGGACGTTGAGGTAAAGTATTGTCTGCCTTTTCAGAGAGATCACTTATAATTGCCCCTGGCCAACCTTCAACCTGGTTATCACCCATGTTCCCGTTGTTTACGCTTCCAACCATGTCGACTGGGTTGCCACCAGCAACAAGAGCGCTGCGGAGAGCATAACGGAAACCATTTAGATCGGAAGATCCGGCACCCCAAGTAATAGAGGCTCCAAGAACCATAATTCTAAGTGTGATACCATTCTGGATTGCGCTCCTTGGTCTGATATAAGATCTCTCTGTTATTGTACCCACAGAGTTGTTGTGCGATTCAGTTCTATTACCAGGGGCATCATTCCTAGACCCTGTAGAAGCGCCATAATACTGTTCAGCACGCCTGGAATTTTGTGATGCATCTACCTGAATTGGAGTACCTGTTTCATTCCAAAAAGGATCATCAGGCTTTTGTAGCCCTATGGGGTCAAGGTCCGGCTCCACGATAGGAGGTGTAGGACGGAATTCAATTATTGGCTCTTGGATGGAAACCTCTAAGCTATCGATAGAAAATGGCCCGGTGTTGTTTGAATAAATTGTTGTATTTACCCCAGGCGGGACCGTTGTCAAGACGTACTCTCCAAGAGCTGCCAGGCATCAGTGGTTATATTTCAAACTTCGTTGTAAGTTTTACACACCTCGTAGGATTAAACAAAACAAACATAGCCAAATCCACAATATTTGCCTGTGGAAGATGGCAGTCATAATATCGTTCACTTGTATGAAGGCGCGACTGAGATATTGAAGCTTACTCACAACGTTAAAGCACTGAACTTGAGTTGTTATATACTTGGGACGTCTCTCGTCTGAAAGCCTATAGTTAGTACAGCTTTATTATTGAAATCGCTTTCAAGTTGAGAAGCAGTTCCCTGTTTTGGTGATCTCTGAGAATTTGAGTTGCCAGTATATTTGATGCTGAGTAAAGCGGGTAGTACGAGATCTGTTATATGCTTGGGAGACACAATATTCCGCTCAAAATCTGTAATTGTACATACAGGCTGTGCCTCAAGCATGACCAGAGCAGGAACAAGCCTCAAAGTTAAGTCCATATTCTAGTTGGTGTATTTGCCCCCCCTCCCCCCCCCCCCCCCCCCCTTTTTTTTTTTTCCATCCAACAGACCCACACAGTTTCCCAATCACTTGGTCATGCGGCGTGGTATACCCATGATACATGATATTCGGCAGGACCGAATATTTTGGACATGTATTAAATCCAATGATGTTCAATATGCCTACAAGCCTGTAGCAGTCAACGTGCTCCATGCCTAAAAATGAAGACCAATCAAGCACATATTTGAAACAACTATAAGGTTTTCCAGTACAGCATGAACTATATTGTAACAGGTCACAAGTCAAGCGTACAACGCTTAACCAAGTCAAATGACGCCTAAGATACTAATCTCACTAATAATGTAACCTTTTTTAGTAGTGGTAATTCGCCGAGTTGAACTATTTTTGTCGGATATATCACCAAGCGGATTCAGTGGCAGTTTCCAACATCATATTCTCTTACGGCTGGGAGTACACAATACAATAGGTAGGTGGTTATCTAGCCAATACCTTGGCGGACCCAGCCATATGGTGCCCGGTTAGGTATTTGTATTCTTTTCCAACTGTAGGAAGTAGGGGTTTACGGATCCGCGTATGACCCACCGGGTCACGTGGTCCACACAACCCCCATTTTGTAGAATCTAGAGCAGAACCTAATACAACAACAATTACCATATCCATCAAGAGCAAGAGCGTGGCATATAGAGCTACGCCCGTTGCCCCGTGGAAGGTAAGGAGGGGGCATACCAACACCAACATTGTCTTGCCAAGACACGGAAGTGGTAGTAGTGTGGCCTCAATAACAATATTACCATGCATATAATTATCAATATGCCAACAACACCAACAATATTTTCCAACAAATCTTGACTAACATCTACCCCGCCTTCCCAGCTGAACCAAATTGATCTATGCAGAACAAGAGCCCTAATCATATGCGCTACAATTAGGCCAACTACGTTGAAAGAGAATGCCAAGAGTTTCAGTTATGCAGCCAAGACAAACACGGGAAACACGCTAGAAGTCACTAGCAAAACCTAGGTGAACCCGGCCCCTCAGGTCAGCTTTTCTTTCTGTTAAAATTTACAAGAACTTTTGCCTTGAAGTGATCCCGGGAATCAGATCGCTACTGCACGGTGCAATATACGCGACTGTAATCTTCAGAGTCTATTTGTCAGTGGACGTGGCCAATACCACTCAAAATTTCAGTGATGCAGTTGTTGAAGGTACTTCTATATGCTCTAGGTGGCTTGCATGTCGTGTCGGCTTACATTCGTTTGCCTCTGAATGAAGTTAAGGTAACTGATTATACAGTGGCTGTTAAATGAATACATTGCGCATTCATGTTGGAGAGCTGCTAACTATGTTGTAGATTACGCACTCTGGGTCGATTTACACGAGGTCCACACAAAAGGCAATCCTTGATCCTGCTAAACATACTCACACTGAAGAACTATCTAGAGCTATTCTCAATGTAGGTCACTTGACTTCCAAATATATTTACGCAGGCTTTGGTGCGATGTTTTGCCTTTACCAACAAACTGCCAACAGGAAGAGGGCCTCCTTATGACAACTCTTAATATTACCCTCGGTACGCCTCCACAGCCCTTCCACCTGATATTGTCTCTTTTCGCCCGTGACTTTTTTGTTATTTCCACCCGGCTCGAAGATCGACATTATAGGAATCGAAAGCATTACAATGCTTCACTGTCCTCAACTCATTCACCAAACAATACCTATCTTGATGCTAGCTTTATGAATATGCTCGCTACAGGTCCCGTATCCAACGACAATATGACAATCGGCACTATTACTGTACAAATGGTTCCGGGAAGTGTTCGTCACGTGGCAGTTTTCATACTCTTCGTTTCAAAGCACAATAACTTCAGAACCACTTATTCATTCTATTGATTATATATATCAATTAAAACCCTATTCAGTACTTTGTTGAACCACCCTTGTTTTTGATTACTGCATCTAATCGACGCGGCATACTATCACAAAGAGTAAGTAGACTTTTCGGCATAATTTGTGGCCATATTTCGTGCAACGCTTGCTCCATTTCAGCTACGTTTTTTGCTCTGTGCTTTCTATTCCCGATTCTTCCTTTGATTTGCTTCCATAAATTTTCAATTGGTGTCAGATCTGGAGATTGTGGCGGCCACGAAAGGATTTTGACTTTTTGTTTAGTCAAGAAAGCTCGAACAGTCTTTGCCTTGTGCCATGGCGCATTGTCTTCTTGAATAACAACTGATGGCCCGTACTTTGCTCTCATTCGTCGGTAGAATGGAATGAAGTGCTTCTTTAGAACGTCGATATAACGCTTCGCAGTCATAGTTCCTCCTTGAGGAAGAATAACAAGAGGCCCCATTTCTTCTCCACAAAAACAAGTCCACACTCCAATTGCCGTCCGGCCACTCTTAAACGTAGGCTTCAAATTCTTGCCTAGCCATTCCTCATTTGGCCCGCGTGTAACGTAAAAGATATTATTTGATTCTCCGACATAAAATGTAGCTTCGTCCGACCAGCATACAGTCCGCCAGTTTCTTTTCTTCTTCCTTTCTACTCTTGTCCATGAAAGCCTTTTTGTTATATTTTCTGGCCGAAGCCAAGGCTTTTTGCGCGGAACTCTTTTTGACTTTCCATGCTCTTTCAAGATTTGTCGAACAGTATTTCGGCCAAGTCGAACGCCAGACTTAGAAGGGGTAGCTAAAAGCTTAAGAGAGCACCTTGGATTAGCTACTGCGTAGCGTACCAAAGCTCTATCTTGTCGATTACTGGTCGCTTTAGGTGCTCCGGACCGTGGCTTCGAATGAAAATCGAGTGTGCTTTGCTTCTTGAGACGGTTGATAAGAGAGCTCACAGTAGAGTAGGGTTGCTTGAAATGCGCCGCAACAGCCGAAACGTTCTTTGTACAATCGTATCGCTCCCAAATACGTGCTCTTAGAGTAGGGGAGAGCTCTACACGGCTGGTTTTGCGTACGTAGCCCATAATAATATGAGGAATCGCAATCAATTAAAAAAAAAAGTGTGTGTGTGGGCTGAACCGTAGTTGGAGGGGTAAAAACCCCACATGTCAAGAATATTCAATAGTAAATGGTATCACGTCGATAGAATATGGGTTGTTGAGTGCTTGTATTGTGTGTATGTATATATCGTCATATCTACGCTGTAGACATGAAGAGATTTCTAGTTCCTTGGCCTATTACGTAAGCCGATTCCTGACACTCCCCCAGGCGTCGTAATATCTCCACTTCTCAATAGTATATAGAATCATGGTGTTTTGATCCTTTTGATCCTTTGGCACCAATTCCATCTTTAGGTACTCCAACTAGCTAGGCCTCGTTAACTCCTACATCGAGAACAGCTTTTCTGACTCGAGGCACTTACGTCTCCCCCATTTAGGAGGAGTTCAGCAACCCTACAAACTAGTCCTTGAGACCTCATTTGTATTGTAGTACAAGAGTGCCTTGCTTTCGTACATGTATTGATACTGTGGTTCGACGAGTGTCAGCTTTGTATTTGATCTGAGGGTTTGAACTTAGCTCTTTTAAATTCTCAGCATCTTTCACAATCTTTGTATAGCTTTGTAAAGCTTGCAGGAAGTCAACAATTTTAAGTATAAAGCACTCCTGCTCTTCTGTATAACTCTGCTTGGTTTACAGGAACAACAATAAGTATCAAGCACTTCTGCTCTTCTGTATAACTCTGCTTGGCTTACAGGAACAACAATTTCTAGTACAAAGCACTGCTGCTCTTCTGTATAACTCTGCTTGGCTTACAGGAACAACAACGATCTAAGCGTAAAAATGATCTACTCCATCGATCTTACGATGTACAGCTGCAACAGTAACGCTTGCATGCTCCGTACGCTTTCTTTTCTTTGGCCTTTCTTCTTTTTCGTCGGAATCTTCGCTATCAGACTCGCGCTGTATAGTACGTCGCTGATACTTTTTGTAGTAAAAACAGTTAACTTGCAAGTGCCCCTTTTTCCCACAAAAGAAGCATTTTTCATTTCGTATATTTGTATTGTTGTCCTTGTTCTTTTTATAGCTCTTCGTACGAGCTACAGAAGCTGATGCTGTAACAGTCGGTTCGACTGAAAGGTTCGGAGATTCGAGTGACTGCAACGAGTTGATGGTTTGTGCCAAATTAAGGTTTTCGCGATAGCAGAACTGTCGCTGACCTTGCCACTGAGGTGTGCTAGGTATAGCTTGCAGAATTCGATCGATCATGTCTCTCTCAGACAAAGCAAAAGTCGTATTCGAGAGTTGAGCCTGTATTGTTTCAAGTCGTAAAACGAACGTGCGAAGGCTCTCGCTTTCTGGTTTGAAGGCTTCGGCATAGAACTGTGCTTTCAAGTTGCCAGCAAATACGCTATCAGTCGTACGGTCGTATGCTGACAGCTTTGTCCACATTGCCACTGTATTTTGTGTATCCATCTCGACACCGAGTGAAGTCTGCAGATTCGTAGAAACCGAGTTGAAAATGATCATTGCTCCGCGAGCATTAAGTTCGTCCCATTCCTTAAGAGATTGCGCATTCCCAGCCCTACGTCTTGTGCCATTAACGATCGGCCAGGTATTCGAAGAAATCAGAGCTGCTTTGCAGGTTTGAGAGAACTGAGTGTAGTTGTCGCCGTTGAGGATAAGGACACGTCCCCACTTGCAGGTGTAGTATTCGTTCTGCGTAGACATGCTGGCGGTTGTATGTAGTGCGCTAGGCCGGGCTCATAACCTGTCAAGAATATTCAATAGTAAATGGTATCACGTCGATAGAATATGGGTTGTTGAGTGCTTGTATTGTGTGTATGTATATATCGTCATATCTACGCTGTAGACATGAAGAGATTTCTAGTTCCTTGGCCTATTACGTAAGCCGATTCCTGACACCACATAATATGTGGGTAGATCACGTGACGAACACTTCCCGGAACCGTTTGTACCTTCGCAGCCTTTCATTGAGGCCGAGCTGCTAGATGGCGACGGTTTCAATACTGATGGAGTAGCTTACGATGGTGTACTTGGGTTGGGTTGTAATACTGGAGATTCCGCATCTGGCAACAAGAATCTGGTGTTAGATATGTGGGAACGTGGCCTTATTGCCTATCCCGTATTTGAATTGTCTATACCTCACGAGTTCGCTACTGGCGAAGAACAGCTCGGGGAGCTGATTCTTGGTGGTTCTAGGAATAGCGAACAAGTCGAGATGATGCCTCTTGCTAACCGACCCCTCGAAGGTTGGATATTCGGCGACCATATCGGTTATACCGTAGAAGCTGTTGCTGTTCATGTTGCTGATCAATCATTGCTCAACGTTACGTTAAAGAATAATAGTGTCGCAATGATCGAACCGGAATGGATGTGGCTATTTCTTCCAGGACAAATCGTTGATTATATGGACATTCTGATGGATATAAAAGATATTGGATTTAATCCTTTCAAGTTTTTCGACTGTAATAAAAGACATACACTGCCGGATTTGGTACTTAACCTTGGTGGAATCGAAGTAAGCATTTCACCATGGGCTTATTCTGCTAGAGATAAAGACGGGGTAGAAGGATGGGCGAGCTGTATTAGCCTGCTGCTAGATTGCAATGATGATGGGATTTTCCTTGGGGCAGGCTTTTTAAGAGGTGTCAGAATGGTGGTTGACCTTGAAAAGGATACTATTGGATGTAAGTAACTCATTTTTAAAGTTATAAAGTACTAATTATCCTATAGTTACTTCTCGGAATAGAATACCAACTTTGGTGTCTGGGCTAGAAGTGAATTAAATGCAAAGGCGATTTATGTATAAAGCAAGAAGCGGTCTATAGTTTTACGGTGGGTGGTAGCCAGGCGCAGGAATGCAACGAACTAAAAATACAAGCTAATCGAAGCAATAAAACATTATATTAATAAAGTTGTTTGTTGGTATGAGTGAATAGCACACCCCGTGACGCACGGACCACATGGATGATTATAGCTTTTGTACATAGATTAGAACTTAGAACTACGAACAAGACCAAGTCAACCACCCATAACGAGCATAATAGCACTGCGCTGAGATGGCGGTGCTACTTGCCCCGTGGGTAACCGACTTAAGAAATTGCAAGTCATTAATACGAAGTATCACAGAAAGTGATACAAACAGATACACTCCCTCATGAATATTACTCTGCCGTTGTGCTCTATGTAGACTTCTGTTTTGCGATTCACAAGCCTTACTGTGATTCCTTTTTTATTCAACGTGGAAGGCGATATTAGCTTTCTTTTAAGCTTTGGGGTGTACTACACGTCTGATAAGTGTACTGTTTCTTTTGTTGATTCTATACTGACTTGTCCATAGCCAATAGCCTTTATTGTAGATCTATCAACGATTCTGACTAGCTTCGGTGTTTGCCAGCGTTTAATAGAATGAAACTCGTCGATACTGTTTGAGAAATGCCTTGTAGCGCCGGAGTCTATTACTCAACCTGGGCCTGGGTTGGTGACGTAAATTTGCTCGTGAATTAGGTTATCACTATCACTGTTAAAGTCATGAACGCAAGCGCAAATGTGCTCCATTTGGTTGGCCTGATCTTTTTTATTATTGTTCTTCTTGAGAAGTTGATCTCTAGCCTTTTTGTACTTATAGCACTTCGCTTGGAAATGACCTTTCTTTTTACAGAATAAGCACTGATCTTTCCTTACTTTCCCAGCAAGTGTTTCAGATGATTCTCTTTCGCCACGGTCACTGCGATCACTGCGGCGGCCTTTTTCTCGGCTTCGATTCCCTCTTCCTCGAGATCCCCTTCACGGCTTCTACCTTTTGTAGTTCCTCGAGCAAGCGATGCAGTTGCTTCGGTAAGTTGCTCTTAAGCAACGTTCTCATACGCCTCTAGCACAATTATAGTTCCTGAAAGCAATTTTTCTGGGGTTAGCTGTTTCTGATTCACGAGAAATCTAGCTTGCTTCCAGTTTGCGTTTTTAGGAAAGGATTGAAGGATTCTTGTCGTAAGTTAAGTGTCGGTGATTTTATTGTCTGTAGAAGCTAATTGAGTGCGATACCGTTCAATCTTTTGAACGTGAGATCGAAGGTTCTCTGTTTTAAGGTCACACTTCTCGTTGTGGAACTGTTCTAGCAGATTATCTTAATATTGTCGATCCTTAACGCGATTCTCTTTCTGCAGTTCTTCCTACATGCCGTGAGGATCACTTTGATCTGCGAATGGTTCAATTCGATTTATATAGAAGAATCCACAGAGCTTCTTATTAGCTGAAAGGCTTTGTAGCGACGAGTTTAATAAGTCTTATATAAAGTAGCTCTGGCCGGTGCAGGCTCTTCTTCTTCCCCTTGAACAATCCCCCAAGCTCTAGCTATTATAAGGGCTATTTTGCATGTTTTAGGCCATTCGGGGTACGTGTTGCCATTGGGAATACGAATTCTACCGTACTTGGGGTTGTAGAACTCGGCGTCGACAAAGGGGTTTGTGGAGGTTGCGTTTGGAGCGGTAGACATGCTGGCCGAGCTCTAACCTGTAAGGAATAGGATCTATTAGGTAGGGAATCAATTGAAGGATCTGTATGGGTATCACAGCGATAGAATACAGGCTTGTAGGAGCGCTACAGGTGATGATATTATCTACGGTTCTAAGCTGTAAATATGTGTGTGACAGGGATTTTCTAGCTCCTTGGCCTTCTTACGTAAGCCGATTCCTGACAATGAGGGGTGCTACAGTTGCTACACCTTTCCTCCTTAGTTTAGTATCTCGTAGTGAAGCGCCTATATATCGCCCTTCCAGGCTCATAGGACCGTGATCGTGACAGCGGCGCCATAATTGTGGATGACACGCTGACTCTGGGTGGAAAAGTAGATTGAAGAAGAAATGTGGGGTCAGCCAATTTCTACCTTTTTTTAAGGTTGGTGGTACCTCTGTGTACAAGCCACCCATGCCACAGGCTTACCCCGCAGCTCCCTTAAAAAAGTTATCTATAAAATATTAGCGACACTCAATTCGCCTTCTACTGTAGTAGTAGCAACAATCATGAACAATTTACCACACTCTACTTAACAGCAACCACGTATCAAGTACGCGGCGTCGCTGCAAGTGGAGTGGTACCTCAATCTTAATAACTCAAGGCGAAGAGGGATATCGATCCGTCGATCTCAGGGAGAAGGACTCAAAGACATGAACGGGTATCAATTGTTGTAGCAAAGAGAACAAGCCACAGATAGAAGAAAGGAAGGAAAGCGGCGCTTTATATACAGGAGACTGGCCAGGGGCCAGTGTAAGCGAGGCTTGTGGTGCCAGGGCCGAGACCTAGGGGCTCTAAGCGAGATAGGGCCAGGCCGTGACAGCTGTCGGCTAGCCTTCGTTATTCTGATGGTTCACTTACAGTCTGTAACCGTTCCTAACCGACCTTGGCTGTTACAATGGTAGTTGGACTCGGCAATTTTATTTTTTGTCCAAGATTAGTTAGTAGCCACGCCGGTCGGCTCAGGCGCAGGAGGATATACACCGGTGTTGACTGAGAATGATCAACGAGCGTTGGAATTTCAGCGGTAGAAGGAAAACTATCTTCAATTGGCGGACAAGCTATCAATATTTTTGACTGGCAACGAGGAATCTGAAAGTGAAAAGGTCTTGCGTTATCGACTGCGGAACCTGAAGACTCTACTGCAACTCTACGATTCCCAGTGGACGAATCCTTCAGCCGTCTGCGGGAAGATGCGGACAAGAGGAAGCAGCGAACACTGCACCCGGCAGATATCGAAGTTGACGATCACGATCACGATCCTAAGGCGCAAAGAACCTTCCACAATACCCTGAGTGGCAGAGAGCAACCAGATCGGCTGGTAGGAAACGAATTTCCTTGTTTAGTCGACTCACCGAAAGCTTCTAAAGCTGCTTGGAACAGGCGAATGGGGCCTCGGCGACAACCAAACATCTCTGCCGATGCAGCAGAATCCCAACCTTCGCCTGTTGGCGAAACTTCACGCAGAAACCCGCGGACACGACCACCTGTCCCTAGCATAGCTGAGGACACAACCGTGACAGCTTCTGTGAACCTCTCCAAACGTGTACTCCGACAAAGACCTGAGCACAACGTTGCAAACAACGTTGCAGCAGCCGGGAGCTCTGCAAAACCTCAGGCGTATCAAAGAGACAACGAGCCAAGACTACACGCCGGAAGGTAAGGAAAGACTGAACAATTGCCTTCATATTTGATATGCTTCTTCTTTCGACCCTTTCTCGCAAGTGTTTGCAAAGTGCAGATATCTGCAAGGACTTGCTTCAACGATTGTCTCCTCATGCAAACAGGCTGGTTGTATTCAAATCTCGCGACATACTGGGAAATCCCCTTCGCTCTCCCTTCCTTGAATGCATACACCATTCATTATGAGCAACAACTCGGTCACCCCCAATCCTTTCGAAGACTAGAGCTATTGCCAACTCTTTGGCGGTTCCCGTGCAAGCTCGACACCACTCCCTCTGCCACTCCCTCTGCCGCTTTGATGAACTCGCAGCCAAAACAGAGACAGTCGAGGGGGCGATGACAAGAAGTGACGGATTACAGAGCAACGGTTTGTACAGGAACTTCGTCTATCGGATATCGAAGAAGCGCGAACGAATCGAAGACGAATCGAGGAGTACGGAAGGCTCTGCAATGATGCAATGGCAGTTGTGGGTGGTACATGAGTGCAAAGGGCAAAATGGAAGGACGGGCCAATCTTCGTTTACTGTTATCTGTGGCCAGGATCATATGTGCGAATGGGACAGTAGTCGCTTTATAATACGCAAAACCATTCTACTCATGTGCAATAAACATTGGGTTTTCAGCGTCGCATCAAGTTGGTCTTGACCACAGTTCGAGCTCTATCCTCGGGAGCAGTGTATGGTATCAAAATGAGGCGGCTATTAGTAAAATCGGTTGACTTCAGGAGGATGAGGAAGCAGGGCGGGAAGGGCAATGATGATGGACGTTTGGGGTTTTGGAGTTAAGGTAGCAATAAATGGATGAGAGCACTGCATTTCAAGTCTTTGTGATTAAAGCATTGTAAAGCTTGAAGTCCATTCTTCGATACATAATACGTCGCCAGGACTCGGCTCCCTTGTCTAACCTTGAAGTTGGTGTTTTTCGAAATGGCTTCTTCATTCCTTCCCAGCTTGAAATATTTGTAGAGCAGAGCCTTCTAACAGCGCCCGACCTCCGGATGTCTTAATTTATTGGAGGAGGGACTCGGAGTATTTGATTAAGAAATAGGATTCTTGGAATCCCAAATCGCGCCAGAATCGAACAATCCAATTCGAGAGCATTAGATGGGCATGGTCATAGAGAAGAGAAAGAATTAATATCGTAGACTACTATAATCAATCGTAGTCTTTCCTGCAAGGCTTTCCTGGTGTAGTATCGGGGAATGATACACGTCCTTCCCCCTACCTCCCCCCCTCTTGTCTTTCTTCAACTTCCAACTTCAGCTTCAACTTTTTGTTAAAATATATACTAATATGGGGGGGTCAGACACCCCCCAACCCCCCCGAAACTAACTCTAACCCTAACCATTGACTTTATTTACTTAGCAGTTGAAATTATACCTTTTATTAAAAAAAAACCAAATGATACTTTGCAAAATCACGAGAAAACTGTCACGGTCCTCAATATCGCACCAGACGCCCATTAGTTCGCTTACCAGCTCGCCTATGGTGGTCACGTGGTCATGGTCTTTATGTTAGGGATGTCAGAAATAGGGTTTATTAGGCAAGAGGAGTCAGTTAGAGGATCTGTGAGGGTATCACGGTGATGGAAATACAGGCTTGTATGAGCGTTGCAGATGATGATATTGTCTACAGTTCTGAGCTGTAAATGAGGGGAAATGATTTCTAGCTCCTTGGCCTACTTACGTAAGCCGATTCCTGACAAGGGATGCCACAGCAACAGCTACACCTTTCCTCCTTAGTTTAGTATTCTCGTATTGAAGCACCTATATTACGCCCCATCAGGCTCATAGGATCGTGATCGTGACAAAAACCGGAGAAAAAGACAAGGGGGGAGGACGTATAGTAAGGGGGGGAGGACGTGTATCACTCCCCGTAGTATCTTATGTCGGATCGAGAAGCGGCGCGGCACGGGCCGGCCCTGTGGCTGAACAAGCGTTATTTTAAGGATACTACGTCAAGAGGTATTTATAGTGTCACGACACGCGCTGTGGATCTACAGATACAGAGAGCAATCTCCCAGAGAACGTTTATAACATGGACGAGACAAGAGTCATGTTATTTATGCTTAGCTTTATCAAGGTTCTTTTAGATAAGAACGACCCGCGAAACTATAAAAGCGCGGTCGTTAAGCGCACGACGGTTACCGCCATCGAGTGTATTAGTGGAAACAGTAAGTTCTTGTCACTTATGATTATTTGGCCAGCTACTACCTATCGAAGTAACTGGACTACATTCTCTACCTTTAGATAGCACTGTGCAATCTCTAACTCTGGGCACACCAACTCCAAGATCAGCTTAGGGTGGCTTAAGCTCGTGTTTGATCCCTGAACTAGAAAACAGGCTAACCAGAAGCCGCGGGTGCTAGTCAGTGACGACTTGGGGTCACACGAGGCTCTAGGAGCCTTAGAGTTTTGTTTTGGGGACAGCATTATTCTGTGTCGCCTCCCCTTTTACCCCCCCCCCCCCCCCACAAACTGCAGCCCTGTAATGTTACCGTATTTTCCCGATTGAAGGACGAATACCGCGACGAGGCCGAAAAGCTGTTTCAAGGAGGTGCGAACATGGTCGGCAAGCAGCATTTCACCTCTCTATATAGCCATGAAAAAGAAAAAGCGTTCACGAAGAGAAATATTATGGCCGGGTAGGCGGCCTGTAGTTTGTTTCCGTTTAACCCAGACAGAGTCCTTAAAGTAGCACCGAAGCCGCCCGCTCAATCAACTGTTCCGAGGGTCGATAAAATAGAGCTGGGTACGTGTCATCCAAATGACGTACTACTAACGCCTGTGACGCCAGTGTCAGTAAAGGGTCTAGTGTCGCTACAGAATCTGGTCGAACATGGTGCTTATACACTGAATAAGGCAAGTATACAGCGCCTAAAGAGGCATGTGCAGAAGCTTGCACAGTTGACCTTCAACTATACAGTACAATTCACGAAGCATCAGCAGCCTTACCACTACCGAATTGTATTCTGTCATCACTTCTCGTCGGACAATCGCTAACACAAACAACTTTGTCCTGCGAGACAAAATATGTACCGCTTTCGGAAACCGCTGCCCTTCCTGTTGCACGAACCACGGCGGAGTGTATTCCCGCCCCGGCCCCGTCCTGTACCCAGTTACCGCCTACCGATAAATGGAACCCGAAAATAGCACTAGAAACCTACGACCGTTGCAAGCGCTCAGAGCAGAAGCACTTACAGTCACTTGTAAAATCGGCTTCGTTCCCTCCAGCCAAAATAAATTGTAAGCACAAACCGCTTCGTCCATCTTCGGCGCTGACGTACCTGAGAGCCTCCGGTAAAGACTGCAAGCTAACTGCGCAGGCAACACACTTCTTTCACCTCGCAACTCGCATTTCTCGTTCATATAAAAGCACGCTAAATTGCAGTAACTCTGTTGGAAATACCAGTATTACATGGCTAAAAGATTAAAAAGCAAATCTACTAGAATATTCTAGATTCACAGAACGTTTTAAAGTTACGTAAACCCATTTTAATATATAAAGATGGGCTCCCCCAAGCCCCTTTTAATCAAAGATAATAAAATATAAAGAACATGAATTAATTGACAATGTCAATGTGACCACTATCACAGGCCAAGCAGAGTGGCGTCTATCCTTCTGAAATTACGTCGACCTGGCCCGTGGCAAGCAGCAGCTTGACAATACCATCGTGCCCGTTCCGAGTAGCCCACATCAGTGGCGTCCGACCGTATTTGCCCTTCGAATCGGCCTCAACCTTGCCAGTCGTGAGCAGCAGCTTAACGATACCCTCGTACCCGTTTTCAGCAGCCCACATCAGCGGTGTCTGACCGTCCTCATCCTTCGAGTCGGCCATAACCCTGCCAGTCGCAAGTAGCAGCTTGACAATACTCTCGTGCCCGTTTCGAGTAGCCCACATCAGTGGCGTCCGACCGTATTTGCCTTTCGAGTCGGCCTCAACTTTGCCAGTCGCGAGCAGCAGCTTAACGATACCCTCGTACCCGTTTTCAGCAGCCCACATCAGCGGCGTCCAACCGTATTTGCCTTTCGAGTCGGCCTTAACCTTGCCAATCGCCAGCAGCAGCTTGACAATACTCTCGTGCCCGTTCTGAGCGGCGCACATCAGTGGCGTCCAACTGTCCTCATCCTTCGAATCGGCCTCAACTTTCTTTGTCGCGAGCAGCAGCTTGACAATACTCTCGTGCCCGTTCAGAGCAGCCCACGACAGCGGCGTCTGACTATACTTGCCCTTCGAGTCGGCCTCAACCTTCTCCGTCGCGAGCAGCAGCTTGACAACACTCTCGTGCCCGTTCTGAGCAGCCCACATCAGCGGCGTCTGATCGTATTTATCCTTCGAGTCGGCCTCAACCTTCTTTGTTGCGAGAAGCAGCTTGACAATACCATCGTGCCCGTTCTGAGCAGCCCACGACAGCGGCGTCCGACTATATTCGTCCTTCGAGTCGGCTTCAACTTTCTCCGTCGCGAGAAGCAGCTTGACGATACTCTCGTGCCCGTTCTCAGCAGCCCACGACAGCGGCGTCTGACTATATTTGTCCTTCGAGTCGGCCTTAACTTTTTTCGTCGCGAGCAGCAGCTTGACGATACTCTCGTGCCCGTTCAGAGCAGCCCACGACAGCGACGTCTGGCTATACTTGTCCTTCGAGTCAACCTCAACCTTCTCAGTCGCGAGCAGCAGCTTGACAATACTCTCGTGCCCGTTCTGAGCAGCCCACATCAGCGGCGTCTGATCGTATTTATCCTTCGAGTCGGCCTCAACCATCTCCGTTGTGAGAAGCAGCTTGACAATACTCTCGTGCCCGTTCCCAGCAGCCCACGACAGCGGCATCCGACCGTATTTGTCCTTCGAGTCGACCTCAACCTTCTCCGTCGCGAGCAGCAGCTTGACAATACTATCATGCCCGTTCTTAGCAGCGCACGACAGCGGCGTCTGGCCGTCCTTGTCCTTTGAGTCGGCCTCAACTTTCTCCGTCGCGAGCAGCAGCTTGACAATACTATTGTGCCCGTTCTGAGCAGCCCACAACAGCGGCGTCCGACTATATTCGTCCTTCGAGTCGACCTTAACTTTCTTTGTTGCGAGAAGCAGCTTGACGATACTCTCGTGCCCGTTCTCAGCAGCCCACGACAGCGGCGTCTGACTATATTCGTCCATCGAGTCGACCTTAACTTTCTTCGTTGCGAGAAGCAGCTTGACAATACCATCATGCCCGTTCTTAGCAGCCCACGACAGCGACGTCTGGCTATACTTGTCCTTCGAGTCAACCTCAACCTTCTCAGTCGCGAGCAGCAGCTTGACAATACTCTCGTGCCCGTTCTGAGCAGCCCACATCAGCGGCGTCCGACTATATTCGTCCTTCGAGTCGGCTTCAACTTTCTCCGTCGCGAGAAGCAGCTTGACGATACTCTCGTGCCCGTTCTCAGCAGCCCACGACAGCGGCGTCTGACTATATTCGTCCTTCGAGTCGACCTCAACTTTCTTTGTCGCGAGCAGCAGCTTGACGATACTTCTGTGCCCGTTCCGAGCAGCCCACGACAGTGGCGTTTGACCGTCCTTGTTTTTCGAGTCGGCCTCAACCTTTTTTGTCGCGAGCAGCAACTTGACAATACCCTTGTGCCCGTTCCGGGCAGCCCATAGCAGCGGCGTCTGACCGTCCTTGTCCTTCGAGTCGACCTCAACTTTCTCTGTCGCGAGCAGAAGCTTGACGATCCCCTCATGCCCGTTCTGAGCAGCCCACATCAGCGGCGTCCGGCCATATGTGTCCTTCGAGTCGACCTGAAACTGGGCTGTAGCAAGCAGCGGCCGGAAAATAGCCTCAAGTCCAAAGTACGCTACTAAATGCAGTCCCGTCATATCTTTTGGGAATCTTTGGCTATACCTCGTGTCGAATGAGTAAATCTTCTCAGCTAGTAGTGTTTGACTTGACGCTTCGACTTGGGCTTGTTTCCGGAGAAATTCTATGGAACCTTGACACGAAGTCGAAGCCTCCCGAGCATGGTGACCCCAATTGCGTGCTGCATAGTCGTATAGCTTATTTAATTGAAGCCGTTGTTCAAACTCCTCGTCACTTTGACAGTAGCCGCTCTTAAAGGTGTCAAAAGAAAGGTATGTAACGCATGTTGTCGTGATATTAATCTGTGCGCCAGGGAACCACTGCCCTTGCGTTTGCTCGAAGTATTCCTGTGTTGTGTAGTGAACTAACCGAATAATCCCACTCTCTTTGTCGATTGTGACTAACCCCGCACACACTGAGACCATTCTTTCGGCTCGCTCGAGATTATCTTCGTCAAGCTTAGAGTCGCCAACTACCACAGCAAGAGCATGTTGAAGCTCCGACGCAGTCAAAGGCCGCCGGGCGCAAGTGATCCACGATAGGACTTTTTCGGCAATTTGACGAAAGCCTGGCTTTTGTCCGACAATCCTTTCCATTACGTCTTTGTACGCCTTGTCTAACACCTCGCGCTTCTGGTCTTCGCTTGACCCCGGTTTTTGCCTCCGGAACTGCGTTAATGTTCTCCGAACAGCTCTCGGTGTAGTCTTATCATCAAGTGAGCTAAGGTAAATCTGTGCTAAGAGGAACCTATAAGCTAGTTAGTAATACGAGTGTTTTAGACAATCCTTAGCAACATACATCCCATCAACAGCGTCTACTATTTCGACTTTGATCTCATCTTGTAACTGTCTATTCCAATCATCGAATGGCGATAAGTGCCGCATGTGGGTTTCTAGGTATCTGCCTATATCCTCCTTGCTCGCACGAATCTCTAACATTATGTCCGCCTGGAATTTCGTTGTGATTTCCGGGATAAACCTTGAAGTTATATAGAGATTTACCTCGTGATTAGCTTGTAAGCTAAACAACTCTGATAGAAATCTTTGCCGACAGCCAGCAGAAGCTTGACATTCATCTAGTGCATCAACGATAAGAAAAACTCTCGAATATAGTTTAGTTACTACTTGGAGAGATCTAGAAATTTCATCAAGGGATGGCCGTGTCCTTTTTGTTTTGTGTCGATCGTAAAGCTCTCTCACGGCGACTGGCAGAGATGGCTGAGTCTCAGCTAGCTGTTTTAGCAGGCTCATAAGCAAGTTGTCGACCTTCTGCTCATCTTGACGCCGGAAATTACAGTAAATATAGGCAATGCCAACACCCGGGTCCGTGGAAAATCGCGAGCAGAGCTCTTCTACTACAATCGATGTGAGAATTGTTTTCCCCGCCCCGGGAATTCCTGGACAGAATAATGTCTGTTGTCCGGAGTTAAGCCACCTTTGGAACTCTTCCGACTTTAGAAGCCATTGGCCAGTTTCTGGCTGTCGGCGATTGATGAAATCGTTCTGCTGAAGACTGTAGTTGACTGGTGTAAGCCAATCAAGGACTTTCATGTCTTCATTATTGTTCAACTTGAATCTCATCGTTTCAATATGTGTTTCAGTTCTAGACATAGTGCAAAGAACTTATATAAAATTAGCAGTCGCAAGACTTGCAGACACTATAGAAGAACTAACTATCCGAAAGAGTCTCTCCAATCCTTTTCTCATTTTCGATTTTATTCGAAGGAATCTGATAAAGAAGGTCCTTTGTATATGCTGCTGCCGCCATCGCTGCATAGCCTTGCCACTCTTTGTTTTTGTGTGAGTCTGAGTAGTCACATATGCCCCGGATAACCAGGCATGGGAAGTGGTTCATTAACCCTGCCGCTTCCATTTCGAAGCACAAAACGTCCATTTCGGCTGCAAGTCGATCTCGAACTGTAGCATCCTTCATTAACTGGTTTGCAGATGCAATCAGGCCGTAATGAATTTCTAGATTGTTTTCATCTTTGCTTCGTTCGGGTCGCAAAACCAACTTTGATGGATTACTGCCACAGACTGTCGCACAGCTTGTTGCATCGTTCGCCGGGTGAGTGATTTCTGATTGATATAGCCTGTCATTACTTGGATCTGGCCGCTTGTACTTCTTCTGTAGTCTGGGTCTCTTTTCGAGGATATTATCGATAGCCGCTTCAAGAAGCTGATGTCCTTCAATCTCATATTGCGCCTTGAGTCCATTCATTGCAGTTCGCAAGATCGCTGGAGGTTGGTTCAAGAACCCTGTAGTTTGGAAGTTTTGATCTTGTATCGTCTTGCCAAAGTCATACTGGAATACACCACCTTTCCCATCGCGCGGGGCACTTATAACGATGTCCCCAAGACGGATATCGTGCTTTTGGCTTGGTGCCCCGCCGCCGATGCCAACTATCAGACCGATTCTGATATTCGGGAAGCTGTGCAGCATGTCTTTTGCTACTATTGCCGCAGAAGATGTGCCGTACTCCCCATCGGGTAAAACAGCAATAACTACATTATGTCTGCCGACTTTGCCTAGTGTGTAATTATTATTGTCATTCGTAGATACATGTTCGGGTCCTTCGTGCTTTTCGTCAAGAAAAGCTTGCGCCGCAACGTACTCGGTACTTATGGCGCATATCCAGCCAACAGTATAGTTGTTAGGGTTCGACATGCCCACTCGCGAGAGAATGTAATTAAAGGTCAGGCGGACGTGAGGGCTATTCGGCTCCAGTCAAGTGCGATTGTTCGATCGGAGGGGTTTCGGATACAGATTCGATTCTGCATAGCTTCCTAG
Source organism: Bisporella sp. PMI_857 (assembly GCA_021307315.1). Taxonomy (NCBI): domain Eukaryota; kingdom Fungi; phylum Ascomycota; class Leotiomycetes; order Helotiales; family Helotiaceae; genus Bisporella; species Bisporella sp. PMI_857. The sequence goes on along the minus strand of JAJSPD010000133.1, from coordinate 37,715 downwards.
AAATCAACCAACTGCTCAGTAGCACTAATAGGCAGATCCTCGCAAAGGAAAGCAAATGATTGCGGAAAAGGAAGAGAAAGAAAGGAGAACGGACTGAAAGGGTGGTGTCGCGAAATCAGCCCGAAAGGGGCTGAATCTCGTGGAGTTGGTGTGGGGCTGTGGCTGCGCCGGCAATGGCCACGTCGCCTCCATAAGTGGCTTGCGGCCACATAGAATGGAAAGATATCGGATCATCACCGTGAAGCTTTTTCAGGAAAAGCATTGATAAAAGCTATATTAGATCAGAGTTTCGGTACAAGAGTGTCAGATGGGCTGCAAAATAGGAATACGGCGATCTTCTGGCGGGACCAAGATGATCGGCGCAAGGCTGTCCCGCACGTTCGGATGGATTACAGGGATAACGCCGGCGGCAAGGCTAAATCCGTGAGAGTGACTGATAGAGCTCCGTCGCTGCCTCAGGGTATGCTGCTTGGCTGATGATATTTACATCTTTCTTAAGTGCTGACTCGTATGTGATGGGTTTCCGGCGATCTAGCTTGAGAGCAGTAGGCATGATACGAGCCGGCCTAGCCGCCACTTAGCAGTGTACTTAAGGATCCCTAGCATGCGAGATTTTGGCAAATGCGAGACGATAGGGTCGATGCTGGCTTGAGTACGAATTTGAATACAAAATCTGTTATGTTCAAGATTTTGTCTCCGATTTTCGTGCCTGAACCAACTACGCCACACCAGTGGGTGTCTTGATTATTTGTGCACAGTCCATGGATGTATTATAGTTCTCGCACGTAGATTGGGACTTAGAAGAATGCAAGAACAAGTTAACCACCTACAACGAGCATAATAGCACTGCGCTGAGATCGCGGTGCTAAGTGCCCCGTGGGTAACCGACTTAAGCAATTGCAAGTCATCAAACCAAGAAGTATCACTCGTAGAGTGATACAAACAATTACTTCTAGCGTTTTCTCTTTTGGGCCAATTTGAATTGCCTGCGCATGGCCCAGTGTGACATAAGTGGTTGGGCCAGCTCCAGAAGCGCCAAGGAGGACCCAGCGGCTGCGAGCGTAAGAGTGAACAGCAAATTGGTGCCCAAATCTTCCTGCCAAGCTGCAGACAACACTGGGCGGTGAAACCCTTACTGCCAGCAGAATACCCTAGAATCAGAACAGTAATAAACCGTGTCTTCACATTGTTTTCAAGCATAAGTTCACACTTCCAGAAAAGCCAATGCCATAGAATAAAATTAATTCTTTCGCCCACATCGCTGATGCAAAACGGTCCAGGCTTGTCAAATTAAAGATCGTGGTCAGCAATGCTGTGAAACATTCATTACCTGGTCCTGATTGGATATCATTAGCTCCACGGGAGCCGGCAATTATGCCTATGGCTCTACCCCGCTTAATGGTGTCGAACTCAGCCTCATAACATGGCCAACCTTCGCCCGTATATTAATCTCGCGATATTAATGTTGAATATTTGCGTCACGATTAGTGAAGAGCCGCACAGCTTTATGCTATGGCAGAACCTTTTGGCATTGTCGGCGTTATTGGTCTGGTTATTCAGATCACCCAAGCGGCGGTTCAAATTGGCTTAGATTGGAAAGATGCACCAGACAATGTCAAAGCATTTATGGCGGAGCTGGGAACTCTAAAGATTATATTGTCGGAAACGAATGCCAATATTATTCTTAATTCAGAATTCGAAAAAGCGTTTCATAATCGACCATCGCTTCTCCTTTCGCAGCTAGGTCCTGATGCTTCGAGTACAGACACAAAATCTATGCTGGACCTTTGTAGGGGAAAATTGGAGGATTTGCTGAAAGAACTCACAAAAAGAGAGCATGGCCACCGACTAAGTTGGGACAAGTTAAAAGGAGCATTTTTGGCCAAAGCTACTCGAGACTCAGTCGAAAACCTCGGCCGACAGTGTCAAATCCTGAACTCTATGCTTTCTATCGATACAGCAGTGCTTGCGGCGAGTACTTACAAAGAAGTCAGCGAAGCAAGAGAAGAGCAGCAGCAATGGCACCAAACGGACAGCGAAACATTATTGGCTATTCGGAGCAGCGCTGATAGGTCCGAATTGTTACAGAAAAGCAAAGAAAACCAAGCTATCCTTGACTGGCTCTCTCCGATCGATTATACTTCTCAGCAGCATGACTTTATCCGTAGGCGACAGCCGGGAACTGGCCAGTGGCTGCTAGATGCGGCGGAATATCGAGAATGGATAGGAGTGAAGAAGAAAACGCTATTCTGCCCCGGGATCCCTGGCGCTGGCAAAACAATTCTGACAGCAATCGTAATTGATGACCTTAGTACGCGTTTTGCTAACGAGAAAAATGTTGGGCTGGCTTATGTTTATTGCAATTTTAAACGGCAAGATGAGCAAAGAATTGACGATCTTCTTGCAAACCTGTTGAAGCAGCTTAGCCAAAGTACAGTGTCTTTGCTAAATAACGTAAAATCCCTTTACGACCACCATTCAAAAAAACGATCTCGACCGGCGAAAGACGAAATCTTGAAGGCGCTGCGGCATGCAGCTTCTACATTCTCGAAAGTTTTTATTATCGTCGATGCTCTGGACGAGTGCCAAGTGTCTGATGGCTGCCGAACGGAGCTTTTGTCAGAGCTTTTTGATCTTCAAGCAAAATGCCAGACCAATTTATTTGCGACTTCGAGGTTTCTTCCGGAAGTTGATAAAATATTCGAAAGTAGCATACATTTAGAAATTCGAGCAAGCGAACAAGATGTCCAGAGATACTTAGATGGTCACTTATTGTCCCTTCCGAAATTTGTACGAGATAATTCGGAATTGCAAAACGAAGTTAAATGTGAGATTATCAAGGCTGTCGATGGCATGTAAGTTTTTTTTTTTTTTTTTAGAGTTCTAGCAAATAGTGCTAATGCTTGCGCCTTATAGGTTCCTACTTGCACAGCTTCATCTCAACTCCTTGAAAGGGAAAAGATCCCCAAAAGCTGTCCGTACAGCTCTGAGCAAGCTTGTAACTGGATCCGAGGCGTATGACCATGCGTACGAGGAAGCAATGGAAAGAATTGAAGGTCAACTCTCGGACGAAGAAGAGCTTGGAAAACAGGTACTCTATTGGATCATATGCGCAAAGCGCCCGTTAACCACGGCTGAGCTTCAACACGCTCTTGCAGTTGAGCCCGAGGAAACACAACTTGATTTAGAGAATCTGTCACAAGTTGGAGATATGATTGCGGCATGCGCTGGACTGGTCACGGTTGACGAAGAAAGCAAAATCATCCGTTTAGTTCATTACACGACGCAAGAATACTTCAAACGAACTCAGCATAAGTGGTTTTCTGCAGCAGAAGCGAGTATTACATCGACTTGTATCACATACCTCTCTTTTCATTCATTTAATAGTGGGTTTTGCCGTTCCGATGCTGAACTCGAAAAACGACTGCGATCCTATGTGCTATACCACTATGCCGCACAAAACTGGGGACATCACGCTCGAGTAGCTTCGGTTTCAACTACTGAAGTTGTAAACTTTCTGTGTCACGAACTTAATTTAGAAGCATCAATCCAGGCTTTATTAGCTCAGAAACTTTATTCTACGCATTCAAGTTATAGCGAGGATTTTCCGAGACGAATGACAGGACTGCACACAGCCTCGTATTTCGGCATTAAAGGCGCGACAAATATTTTACTCGATCAGGGGCATCTTATTATACAAGATAGTTATGGTAAAACACCACTATCGTTGGCTGCTGAGAATGGCCATGAAGCTATTGTTAAACTGTTGCTTGACACAGGCAAAGTTGATATCGACTTACGAGACGAGTACGGCCAGACACCTCTATCGTGGGCTGCTGAGAATGGCCATGAAGCTGTTGTCGGGCTGCTGCTTGACACAGGCAAAGTTGATACCGACTCACCAGACGAGTCCGGCCACACGCCACTATCGTGGGCTGCTAAGAACGGGCATGAAGCTGTTGTTAAACTGCTGCTTGACACAGGCAAAGTTGATATTGACTCACGAGACAAGTTCGGCCAGACGCCGCTATCGTTGGCTGCTCAGAATGGCCATGAAGCTATTATCAGGCTGCTGCTTGGCACAAACGAAGTCGATGTCGACTCACGAGACGACGAGTACGGCCAGACGCCGCTATTGTTGGCTGCTCAGAATGGCCATGAAGTTGTTGTTAAACTGTTGCTTGACACAGGCAAAGTTGATGTCGATTCGCAAGAAAACCAGTACGGCCAGACGCCGCTATTGTGGGCTGCTCAGAATAGGCATGAAGCTATTGTTAGGCTGCTGCTTGATACGGACGAAGCTGATATCGGCTCACAAGACGACAAGTCTGGCCAGACGTTGCCATTGTGGGCTTCTAAGAATAGACGCGAAGTTGTTATTAGGCTGCTGCTTGACACAGAAGAAGTTGATATCCACTACGACAAGTACGGTCAGACGTTGCCATTGCGGGCTGCTGAAAATTGCTATGAGGCTATTGTCAGGCTGTTGCTTGACACAAACAAAGTTGGTGTCGGCTCACGAGACAAGTCTGGCCAGACACTGCTATTGTGGGCTGCTAAGAATGGACGCGAAGCTATTGTCAGGCTGTTGCTTGACACAGGTAAAGTTGATATCGACTCACAAGATGACAAGTACAGCCGGACGCCGCTATCGTGGGCTGCTGAGAATGGCCATGAAGCTATTATCAGACTGTTGTTTGACACAAGTAAAGTTGATATCGACTCACGAGACAAGTTCGGCCAGACGCCACTATTGCGGGCTGCTCAGAATGGCCATGAAGCTGTTGTTAGGCTGTTGCTTGACACAAATAAAGTCGATGTCGACTCACAAGACATCACCGGCCGAACGCCGCTATTGTGGGCTGCTCAGAGTGGGCATGAAGCTATTGTCAGGGTGTTGCTTGACACAGGTGGGGTTGATATTGACTCACAAGACAGCCAGTACGGCCAGACGCCGCTATCGTGGGCTGCTCAGAATGGCCATGAAGCTGTTGTCAGGCTCTTGCTTGACACAGGTAAAGTTGATATCGACTCACGAGACAAGTACGACCAGACACCGCTATCGTTGGCTGCTGAGAATGGCCATGAAGCTGTTTTCAGGCTGTTGCTTGACACAAACAAAGTTGATATCAACCCACGAGACAAGTTTGGCCGGACACCGCTATCGCGGGCTGCTAAGAATGGCTATGAAGCTGTTGTTAGGCTGTTGCTTGACACAGGCAAAGTTGATATCAACTCACGAGACAAGTCTGGCCGGACACCGCTATCGTGGGCTGCTGAGAATGGCCATGAAGCTGTTGTCAGGCTCTTGCTTGACACAGGTAAAGTTGATATCGACTCACAAGACGACAAATACAGCCAGACACCGCTATCGTGGGCTGCTGAGAATGGCCATGGAGCTGTTGTCAGGTTGTTGCTTGACACAGGCAAAGTTGATATTGACTCACAAAACAACGAGTATGGCCAGACGCCGCTATCGTGGGCTGCTGAGAATGGGCATGAAGCCGTTGTCAGGCTGTTGCTTGATACAGGTAAAGTTGATATTGACTCACAAGACAGCGAGTACGGCCAAACGCCGCTATCGTGGGCTGCTCGGAATGGGCGCGAAGCTGTTGTCAGGCTTTTGCTTGACACAGGTAAAGTTGATATCGACTCACAAGACAAGTCCGGCCAAACGCCTCTATCGTTGGCTGCTGAGAATGGGCATGTAACTGTTGTCAGGCTGTTGCTTGACACAGGCAAAGTTGATATTGACTCACGAGACGATAAGTACAGCCAGACGCCGCTATCGTGGGCTGCTCGGAATGGGCACAATGCTGTCGTCAAGCTGCTGCTTAATAATGGTGCGATTACAAATATAGTAAACCGAGCTGGTTGTACTATTCTACAGTTAGCGGCATTGAATAAATATGAAGAGATAGAGCGAATTTTGGTAATGTACAATGCATACGAACCCGAGGACTTTTACGGTCTTCAAGCTCTTTTCTTTGAGGAATTAGTTGAAGTATAGCTTTAATATAACCATTACTCATTGATTTTAATGCGAAGGGCTCGAATAGTGCTTATCTATCACTATTTTCGATAAGAAACGACTGTAGAATGGCTTTGTTACGATCCCAATACAAGCGCCGGCGACAGCTGTTTGTATAACGACTCAAGGCGAACAGGGATCTCGATCCGTGGATCTCAGGAAGAGGGACTCAAATGTGTGAACGACTGTCAATTGTTATAACTAAGAGAACAAGCTACAGATAAAAGAAGGGAAGGAAAGCAGTGCTTTATATACAGGAGAGTAGTAGGGTGGTGGTGCCGAAAAGGGAAATGGGGGGTTTTGCTTAGTAAAATATACGGCCCGATAGTCAGTGTTTGAAACCCGTGCGGTACATCCAGCTCAGTAATAACTTTAATGCTTGGCGTAGTTGGTTCAGGCACGAAAATCGTGAACAAAATCTTGAACAGAACAGGTCCTGTACAGTATCCAAAGTCGCATTCAAGCCAGCATCGATCCCATCGTCTCGCGTCTGCCAAAGTCTCGCATGCTAGAGTCCGTAATCCTCAAGCACACAGCTATTCTTTCAAGTGGCGGCTAGGACGGATTCTCGTACCATGCCTACTGCCTTCAAGCTAGATCACCGGAAGCCCTCACCACCACCGAAGACATGTCAGCCAACTGTGCTGCGTTCTGAATAATTGTATTCTGTCATCACTCCTCGCCGGGCAATCACTGGCGTAAACAACTTCTCCCGTGGTGGACCAGTTACGGCATGGTCAATTCGTTCACATAAATCACACCATCGACGAACGGAACCCGAAGATAGCACTAGAGACTTGGGACCGTTGCAAGCACAGGGAGCTGAAGCACTCACGGATGAAGGACAAGTAGGCCAACCTCTCTCAGCCGTTCTGGATCAAGGCTTCAGAGCATACGCCTTGCGAGATATGCCAGAATTACCTAGCGGAAGAACAGCCACTCAGAATCATCCCACTACTTTAGGTCAGTATCAATGAGGTCAGGCAACGGAAGCAGCAGTCCTAACAAAAATGTTTCAAGGTATCAAACTGCTTCATGCCCCTAATTGGCTGCCTCGCCCAATGCCGTGCTGTTAATATCATCAGCCCTCTCCTCGGTCTGGGCGCCCCTATCTAGCAGCAGCTCCACTACCTCCTTATGCCCGTTCTTCGCCGCCTCGTGCAGCGCCGTCATCCCTTTGTGATTTTTTGCTTGATGTCGGCTCTTTTGTCCTATAAGTTCTTGGCTTTCTTCATATCCCCATCGGCAGCTGCCACGTGCAGTTCTGTACTTCCTCTGTTGTCGATACCTCTGAAAGCGCATGTTAGAGTTTCGGGTATATAATATACGATCTTGGTGAACTAACTAATTACTACTCCCATCCTCTTCCATTATTGCACCATTCTGGATCAAAATCTTTGCTATCTTCCTAGTAGCCTTATGCAACGGAGTTTAGCCTCTATGGTTCCTGGAATTGACGTCGGCGCCGCCTTTGAGCAAGATATTAACCATTTTTCGGGTGCTGCTTTCAGATAAGCTACTAACTGTTCCCTCGCGACGACCGGACGTGGCAAAGTGCAGTGGCCGGTCTCCATACTGATCTGGGGCTTCGATGTCGGCGCCTCTTGACAATAGTATCTCTACTACTTTGTGCTTTCCTAGTTCAATTGCCCTGTGCAAAGCAGCGGTGGCCTTGTTGATTCCGGCTCCATGGTCCAGCAAGAACTCTAGCATTTCGGTGTCTCCGTCTCTGGCTGCGTAAAAAATACTTGTTTGTAGCCGCTTATTTTCGTAATCCAGGTCTGCACCGTGTTCGACCAGAAGTCTCAAAATATCCCAAGGTCTTCTTTTTCCGGTCTTCAGGATAACGAGATGATGAAACAAAGGGCACTCGAGGCTACCACATTCCACATTGACATTTGCGCCGTGGTCCAACAATACCCGCACAGTTTCCAAATGGCCTTTGTTACCGGCCATGAACAATGCACTGCCGCAATTCTCATGGTCTGTGGTACCAACCCCATACTCAGCTTTAGTGTAGGCGTTGGTGTCTGCCCCTTTCTCTAGGAGAATGCGCACAACGTTCTCGTGGCCATTCCTTGCCGCCCACCAGAGTGGTGTCTGACCGTGATCGTCCTTTGCATCTATTGCCACTGTTTCGGAGCAAAGCAGCAGCTGAGCCACTTCGACATGACCTTTCTCTGCAGCCCAGAATAGAGGTGTACGGCCGCCCTTGTCCCTCGCATCGAGATCCACGGGCTGCTTCAGCAACTCCTGTACAATTCGGTGATGCCCTTTCTCCGCAGCCCACGAGAGCGGTGTCTGTCCGTTGACATCTTCCAGATCTGCGTTTGCCCCATTATGAAGGAGTTGTCGCACGACAAATTCATGACCGCGTTCAGCCGCCCATGATAACGGAGACTGGCGAAACACAGGATCCCGGAGATTCACATCGACGGCGGTGGTTTCTAGGAGATGCTGTACAGCTTCATCGTGACCGTTGACCGCCGCCTGTAATAGCGGGCTCCAAGAATCTTGGTCCTCGTTGATGTCCAGTCCCTGTTGGGCAAGGAGCCCTCTTATTTCTTCCATACTCTCAAATGATGCTCTTTCTCGTTTCCATTCAATTGTATTTTTGATCTGTCTGGACTAAATACATGAGTAGGAAGAGGTCTTTGATACAATGGTGAACGTGATGTTGGAGGGTGATGTAAAAGTTGACAGATTGGACAGGTACTAGCACACCGAATATCAAATTTTCAGCTCGAAGTTTTGTCCAATATGTGGCGTCCAATAATCTATGTCTTTCGTATGTAAGGTGAATGGTGTAGTGACAGCTGTGTGGCGGGGGGTTCCGTGGGTAGGTGCCGCTAAATCGACGTTACATTGCGACGATCATCCTAGCCGACCAGTCCTTCGCCGGTTCTTCACAACTAAATATACTGAACGCTTTTATATTTTCGTCTAGACTTAGAATAGGCCAATCCTAGTGGCGAAAAGTGTATTTTGGCTTGTACTACATGATCCTGAAGCCTCCCCGCCAAAAAACGTTGGACGATTTGCAATGGTTTAAATGCATATATTAACAGAAAACGGATTTTGAAATGGGGCTGAAGTACGGTTGGCTGGCTGTCACGGATGAAAGAACCCCGTGGCGAGTAGTCGGCTTCTTAGTCGCTCTCACTCCCTTGTATGCTTTTTAAGCAGTAGTTGCATAATACAACCTTTCAAACAGAAGCTTGGACTGGCAAGGGGGGATTAAAAACCCCGCCCCCGCCGTCCCTTCCCGCTGGCTGAGTGGATTATCAATGCAACCCAAATCGTGCAAAAGAACAATTTTAGGTCTGCAACATGCCATGTCCGCATCTGTGCGGGTGCATAACATGCGTAGGTCTTAGGCTGCTCCCGAGTTGGTAATTCAGTCACATGTTGCAGTAAGGTTAAAAACCACGGAACTCTATCCGAATGCATATTCAACCAGGCTTAGTCTACTACGTTGGAACCCTGGTTTTGTTGTATAATGGGTGTATATGCGCATCCGTATAATGGTGCTACAGGTGTTTTCGGGATGGATAAAAAAGGGTTCTGTAATTCTGGTTCGCTCAATACACGTATACTGCGACAGGTTTTCCCCTCAGGTTAATATAAGGCTAAGCCACATAGACTTGGGCCGCAGGGTGAGCTGAAGCGGGCCGATACGGGATTTCTTGTATACGCGGCAGCAGTTCCAAATTCGTTGGTGCAGAGTCGCATCTCAGCTCAGCTCCTCAGCTACACGCGGCTGGCAAGGCCTGACATAGTCGGATTACATAATGCAGATTGTGGAAAAGGTGAGAGCAGTTCTAAGAATTCATCCAGCAAGAGCACTGTTACATGCTAAAATCTACAGACTGACCAAGATGGACCATTTAGACATTCCGCACGGCGCTGAACCACTTCTAGTTCCATATCTCTGTACCGAAGACTACGACGGTGGTGACTTCTTTGGTTATCCAGAACGACAAGGCTGGTCGGAGATGGATGGCGTAATTAACTTCTCAGATCAACACTATCTATCTGGGCGTATTCAGGCATTCTTGCAAAACTGGCTGTATTTTGGCTGTGTATTGTCTATCCTGAAGCTTGTCGGCATCCAAGCAAGTTCCTCTGACTTCATCCGGACGACTCCTGAGGGGAAACGAGTCGTGTCAACGAGGTTATTGGCTGGATTTCTGGTCGAATGGAAAAAGAAGGATAACTTTGGCGAACAGCGTAAGCTGTACGAGGCCAAACACGGGAGTCTGGACTACATTTGGCCTGGTGAGCAACACCGGCGTCTGGGAGGGCGATACGAACGAGGAAAGGCAATCGGGGCTATCTTGAACAAAGTCGATGAGTACGCTGAGAGATATTGCGCCAATGTTATTACCGATCCAGATTTATATCCCCAGATTCCTTTATCCATGGAGACAGGCCTGTCCATTATAGTTCTGCTCATGAAACTTCGTCCAATCACTAGAGAGCTATATCCAACTGAGCGGGGTGACAAACAGACCAGCATAAAGTCGATGAGGAGCAGGTGGGTTACGGAACGCATGACGAAAGCAGGATGGTGCCCGCTAGAACTCGAGGCTCTCCTGTCCGAATGCGACTTCGACGTTCAGTACTACTTCGCGTTTCTACCTTCGCCACGCTGGGGCGTGGATCACTCAGCTTGCGACAAAAACACCTGCCGCAGAAAACGCATTGGCAACATTGCCTATAGTACCAAACATCGCAAGGGTTGCGACAAATGCGAAATGGTGACGGTATCAGACGAGATGTCTTTAATTGTCAGCAAGGATAAGACTCCTCTTCTTTCGTGGCGCAAACTTGAAGGCAGCGAAGATTTTAAGTTGGAAGTTGTTGAATATGACCCCACGTCCGAAGAGAATTATGTGGCCATCTCGCATGTGTAAGTGTTCTCTGACTCTCTATTATTATTCCTCTTTATGTAGGAGGTAAGCTAATCTAAGCGCCTTATATAGGTGGTCCGACGGGATGGGAAACGAGACGGCAAACTCTCTTCCCCGGTGCCAGCTTTCGAATATACAGAAGATAGTCGACAGGCTATATATGAGGAAACGACAGGAAAACCACCATATCTCGGTCATCGGGCCTACAAACTATCTCATCTTGGAACCGCCAAAGTCAAAGTCAAGGAAAAAGGAATCTACGCCTAACAGCCCCCGACCTCCAAACAGGTTCTGGATGGATACGTTGTGTGTGCCGGTCGACAAGTACGATCTGCGCAAGATGGCAATCAGCCGGATGAGAACCATTTACACGGAGGCACATCGCATCCTTGTGCTAGACTCTTGGATCCGAAGTCTCTCCCGCAAGGCCTCGCGAAACGAAATAGGAGCTTGTCTGTTTTTATCCAACTGGCAGAGCCGCCTGTGGACATTCCACGAAGGATTGCTAGCACGGAATCTCTTTTTCCAGTTCAAGGACGGACCAACAAGTCTTAGTGAGATGACAAGTGAGGCTGCCCAAGAGTATAGGGAAAGTGACGGCAAGGTGGTAAATAATTTTGGGGGTGGCCTCTTAATGCGGATCCCGATGTTCGACTTCAAAGTTGCTGGCGCTGGACCTAAGATGATGGTCACGACAAAGGAGAGACTTCTCCACTACATTAAACCACTTAGATCCCGCAGCACCACTAATAAAACTGATGAGACTCTCTGCCTTGCAACACTTTTGGATATGAATCCAGAACCCCTTCTTCTTATCAAAAAAACGCCAAAGGAATTACGCGAAGACTGGACGAATAAGCAAGAAGAAGCTGAAGAAGAGCGGGTTTGCACAGAAAGGATGGCTTTGTTTCTTCATATAGTTGGCGATCTGGGACCAACCATCATTTTCAACACCCTCCCAAGGCTTCCGGTGCGGGGTTTTCAATGGGCTCCAAGGACCTTCATGGGCCATAAGACAGATGGGCCTGGTATCTATCAAGGGGCGGAGCATCTTTGGTTACGCTCTAGTCACCTTTCCGGAGGGAAAGTGCTTAGGTCCGGAGGGATTCTAGTCACAGCACCAGGGGCTCACCTCGAGCTGCTAGAGATCTTTAACAGTACTGATGCGATAAGCACCTTGGTGGTGAGCCTCGGGGAGACTGGCTCTACTCGGTATTGTGTTATCACGCCAGGTATCGGAGAATCCGCCGAATTCCCGTCATGGCAAGCCAGCGCCCAATATAGAATTATCTGTGAAGCACCGATTGATTCGGGTGAAGAAATCAAAGCAGCCATCCTTGTTATGATGGATGATTCTGCAACAAAGGTTGAAGAAGAAGGAGGGTGGATGAGGGTTGTTCATATCTGTCGGATCAAAATACATTTTGCTAACGCAGTAGAAACACTGGATTTTGCTGACGGGAGCGTTATATCGGCCAGATTCTTGGATATGGTGAAGAAACGGAACTGGTGCGTTATGTAGAGAATTGCTAGAAATTACTTCTCTGCCCTATTTTGTGTCAGAAAGAGAACTCGTAGGCGCGAATATATTTTGCGAGTGAAAATCACAGTTAAACCTAATTATTTCTGATATAGATCACCTGCGACCAAATCATACTCATAAGTAATATAAATAAGTAAACTTTCCATGAAATTGGTTCATCTATCTAGAAAGTCCCGCGAAAATCAAGTCCTTACAAATCGCTACAATCTACTGGTCTGAACATCCAAAGCAATTACTATCTCAAGCCAAAGTTACGCCTCATCCAAGGGAGGCAGACAATCCAGCCGTGTGCCATGCTTATTCGACCTTTTTCTTGCATCTAGAGCAGCTCGCCAGAAGGCGATATCTTCCGGATCCTTTACACGCAAGGACCCAGGAAAGAAGGTATCGAGGAGCGCGGTGCCTACCAAAGGGTAACGCGTCTCGACCTGCTTCAGGACGTCGGCCACGAATCTCCCACGTATCAGATCAACTTCCTTAATGTGTATGCCTAGGGCAGAGGGATCGCGGCCGGCGCCCGCCGCCACAACGTTCTGGATACTGCCTAGCATACTAATACCCAAGAGGTCTGGTCCGCAAGCTCAGCTTCTCGGCTCAAGAAAGAAGGGAAGATATGTTTTGGGACTTACACCAAGAGTTTTGGGACAGTCCTTGGACGGTGATCAACAAGGCTACCCAGAGAGAAGCCAAGGCGAAAATAGCCATTTTGGTGAATAATGATGCAGTACTGGTACGGGTTCCCTGAGCCAGAACCTCAAACTTAAGTCCAGAATCTCTTTTACCTAGGATTACCATAGCATTTCTACTGCCGTTGCCTCTGGTAATGGCGGCCGTTGCGCCTCCTTTCTTAGGGCAGGCCCATTTCTCTCTTGTCCACTGGGGCAACGAGCCGCCGATCAGGGCTAACGCCGTCCCTGACAGTGTGATCAGAAAGGTGCCCCATTGGCCATCAACGGCCCATGGTATTGTAGATATACCTAACTGGATGAAGATGATGACAAAACCCAAATACCAGATCCAGTCCAGCTTCGGGACTCCGTGTGGCAGAGGCTGACTATCATCTACCTCAAAGACGGTGACACGCAGAGCTTCCCACGCTTTTGGCCTACGGTGCTTCTGGAAAGGCTGGCGGAGCGTTCGTGATGGCTGGCCCTTCACCGCATTCCTCGTTGGTTCTTCCTCATCAAGAGGAATGTGAGACGGAACGTGAGGCTGCTCGTATCTCATGTCCTTGTTGACCACCTCTTCAAAATCGCGAATCAATCTGCCAAGGATCCAATTATTTGATACCCTGCCATGTCCACTACCTATATCGACTACAGTGACGGCTGCTTCGGCATCAGGCATCAGGTGGCCATCTGCGAATCGTGGATAGGAAACTTAGCTAAAAAGGGAGTGGTTAAAAAAGGAGGGAGGGGTAGGCTTCTCACCTCCCACGCTAGACAGAATCGCATTCACGGCGTACGCTACCCAGCCGAATGAGAATGCGATAGGCGTGACGGCCCTCCCGGATAGCTGAGCGACGGCAGACTGCACGACATTGGGTCCGAGGAGCAGGAGGATGGAGAGAATGTCTTTTGGGCTCTTCCACTGCGTGGCTAGGAAGCCCGACACGGAGGCGGCATCAGAGGAGCCTAATTCGCGACCGAAGAGACGTATCAGAGTAAGTGAAGGCATCTCCGCAACTAGCATATCGAGAGAATTATCGCTGTGGGTAAGGCTCTATACGAATAGAGATGTCATAATTGAAAGCGTACCGACGTGAGCTAGACTGTTCGTTGTAGAAATAAACGAGGCTGTGTTGCTTAATAGCTGATTAATCCCTGTTGCGTTGTAAGCCAATATTGTAACCAGACGCATGCAGCTACTTTATGCCATCCCCTCACTGGGTTTCAACCCAGCCTCGTACAATACTCTACACCATCCTCTTCGGTGAATTCAGCACTTAAATCTTCGAGTTGAAACCGAGCTGAAAATCAAGCTGAACCGAGTTGAAGACGTTGCTAGTAGTATAAAGCCGATCTCGATTAACCTCTATTGCGAGGGAGATTGTGACCCGGATAGACAGCCATTACATTTACGTTCTCTCGAAAATGGCGCAACATTTGCAATCCAGGCACTACGCACTTCTCAATAAGGATAGTGGACTATATCTTGCTCATCCCTCACATCATAAATATCTTGTTCTTAAGGATCCTGATTTTTCTAGAAGGAAAGATGAGGTTTTTCAAGTCGATATAATGAGGACACATGGGAACGGCAACTACGACCTCACCGTGAATACCGATAACAACAATTTGGTCGCCTCGTCCATCCATAACATAATGGTTGAAATTGTTAACAACGCAGCCCTTGTCTCCTCCCCTCCCGAGGGTATTTGGATTATGCACCAGCATAAAGACGGACCATACAAGTAAGCTTTCATACATGGTTTATCATTTTCTAAATAGCCCAAGCTAATGTTTTTCTCAATCTGCACAGGGGCTTTTGTCGGCTGGAGGATAAATATAGTGGTAAATACATGGATATTTCCAAGCATGAGGACCAAGACGACAATTACTACGCACATCTAAATGCTCAACACACTCGCGATAGCCAGTTCTGGCGATTCGTTCCAATACATCTTGATTGGGATCCCGTGAAAACCCACAGTGCTCTTCTTTCCGCTCAAAATGAATTTCGCATCACCTTCAGGGATCAATCGGCATCCCCAGCCCGCTCGGCATCCGGTTTTGAGAAGTATTCTGCTTCGAGCGTGGTCAGCGGTGGGCCGTATTCTGGTCCCAATATCTGCAGGAATCCAACTTGTGGTATTGGTAAGTGATAACAGGTGCTTAAATCCTTTGTCCTTCACTCCTCATAGTCACGTTTCAACACCTTCATGTACCCCAAGACATTCACCAGCGAGCTTATTATACTCCATTTGCTCCGTTACTCTGCTTCAAATTTGTCAAAAAAACAATAAAAACTGACTCCTCGATTTTTCTAGACCACATCTGTACAGATGATTATTATAGGAGGCTTCCTGCAAAACTCGCAGGGTATGATCCAGAGGATCCGGCGACATGAAAGCTAACGAGTTATGTGCTTGATCATGTGGTCGCCTACGAAAGTACTGGTACTAGGCCTATTCGAGTGAGCACAGGGCAGAGAGACTTTTGTATAAATTGATATTTCTTCTACCAGAGAACTCTTGTTCGTTCCTTAGCTTTAGATCTTTCCGCCAATACGAGCCTTTTGGCCATTAAACCCTTAATTAGATTCTACTTCGTGACCATCCGAACTGTCACGGTACCGACCCTGGTCGGGCACGTGCCCTGCTGCCGAGCCACTAGGGCTCCCTCGTGTATATATAGCTTGCTCTCCTCGAGCTCCCTCTTCCTTCCTTAGCTATAGATTCTCGTATTGCACCACCGTTGCCCTCTGTATCTGTAGATCCACAGCGCGTGCCGTGACACGAACGTTAAAAGGAAAAACTTGTTACAGCTATAGGACCGGCAGCTTAGAGATCAGAGCCTTGCCAAATGGCTCTTGAGTATCTATTGTCACACGGAAGCAGCGAGTCTTTCTTTTAGAAAGCCATTCAAATATATCCCGAAGCCTCTCGCTTAATTAACCTGTTACGGTCCTATTGGCCTACAACCAATATAGATGGAGGATCTTGGTCCGAAGGGGTATGTCGAGAGGAAGTAGGTATATCACGTATGAGACTAGATCCCAATAAGAATACTATTTGAAGTTGAGCACGAAGCTCCTATCTAAGGAAATCCTATCTACTTTTATAGTCCCTTCGTGCGTTGGATCATCGTAGTCGCCATGATCCAACACGTGACCCCTACCCCATGGGTTCTCCGTGGATGCGCTATGTCTCCAAGCTGTGGGTCACTTCCTCATCAGCAGCAGAAACGGGGCGCTTTGGCTCTTTTCGCTGCGATTTGTAGGAGGAATGAAATGGATGCGGGGTTAAGGTTCAGAGGATCGGCATGCCGCATAGCCGCCCCTACACAAATCTTACGGCTCGGTCCGTTGGCGTGAACCCATTACGATCTAGAGGCTCGTGCTGTCTTGGCATAAAAACAAGCCTCAGCTTTGAGCAGCAACATCAATGGTATGGGAGAAATAGCAAGCATACGAATTTTATAATATTATTAAATATCTAGCTTTCTAGACAGGTCTGGAAATATAAACTATTCTCATGTTCCAACCATTGTGCAAGAGGGAGAACTGGTAAGCAGCGTGACCGACGTGCTTAATCCTAGAAGTCCTTCCGTCCATACTTGTTCCCAATCAGAGCTTTCCCACCCTTCTCTACCTCAACACCATCATAGTTGTGGGACGCCCCCACCGCACCTCCTTTCCAATCATCACTATATGCATCGCCAGCAAGACTCCGGCCTCTGAACCTGATATTCGAGTACTGATGGCCTGCGATTACTTCCTTTACCTTTTTTTGAAGCAGGCTATCGACGCCTTTGGCTGCGTCCTCGATCAGCTCAAGAGACTGCTTGTCGTTAATCTCTGCTGCTTCTTGCTGGACAAGCGTGGTTTGGGCCTGAGGTGCAAGGAATAGTTTCTCAATCTCGTCAATGAGTGAGACGATCTGTTCGAGAAGGTCTTTCAGAGCGGACCGGTGATAGAGGGCCCAGCTTGTAAGATTCAAGAATCGGCCCTTCTTTTGACGCTGAATAGCCAACCCTTTCACCTTGTTGTCCAGCACAGCCAGCTTCGGATCCATATCGCCTGTCGAATACACTGAGAGATCCTCGCCAGCATTCGCAGTTAACTTGTACTTCTTAGAGATGCCTTCAGTGTCCGTGAAGAGGACAAAGATTTGAAGCAACACATCCTTTACAAGTTGGATCTCGGTCGCAGTAGCATCTTGCCTCCCTAGTTTAGGATCATCGTAAATATTGACAGACTCGCCCCATCTTGTCAGACGGAATGCATGCCTTTACTGGGTCCAGCACCTCTTAAAGAGTGGTTCTCAGGTTTCCGACAGCGAGGAAGCTTACCGGTTTCTGCAGGCTTTTCTATTGCACTGGCTTGAGGCGCTTGGGTGGATGGGTAAGACGTCAGAAGGGATTCAAGCAATTTTATCCTTAGAGGCTCGCGTTCCGGTAAGATATCTATCCACTATTTATAGAAGTCTAATTAACTTGTGCTTAGGTTAATGGAAGCCCTAGTTTGCACGCATTTATCAATGATGCCAAACGATTTGCCTTATATAACCGAACTGTGATTGAACAGTCACCACTACAGCTATATTGCTCGGCCCTTGTCTTTGCGCCGGAGAAGAGTATTGTTCGGAGACGGTTTGAGGAGTGTGTCCCACCCTGGATTGAAAGAAAATCAAAAGTGCAGGGAAATTGGAATAATGCACTGACGCTCGAGGGCGACTCTTCCTCGGTCACCTCAGTCGCCTTCTCGCCAGACGGTAAGCAGGTCGTGTCTGGCTCAGACGACGATATAATCCGGCTTTGGGATGCTATCACGGGAGCGCTGCTACAGATGCTCAAGGGCGACTCTTCCTCGGTCGCCTCAGTCGCCTTCTCGCCAGAGGGCAAGCTGTTGCCTACTCTACTTGTGTCAGGTAATTGGGTAATAGAAGGGGGCATAGAATTTCTCTGGCTGCCTCCCGATCACCGACCAAGGCATGTAGCTGTTTGGAATAAAAGTCTTGTCATAGGAAACTTTTCAGAGACGGTTTCTATTATCGGATTTAAGGAAGGGCCAAAGTTTGTATAATAGGGACTAGTCTAACTTAGTGCTTGTTGTCGATGTTACAATCTATAACGGAGGAACAAGACGATGATTCAGCTACAGCTAGTAACGTCAGTTCATAGCAAGCGTTGCTCAACTATGTTCTTGTTTACGCTATAGCAGAGAAATACAACATTGCAGACTTAAAGGGGAGCTGAAAGCAAAGTTTCAAGGCCGAGCCGAGAGCCTATTTTCTGCGAAGGAGTTTCCGGAAATAATCAGAAAATTTTATAGATCTTCGCCATCGAGTGACCGTACACTTCGCGATATCGTATCCCAAGCTTGTGCACAACAAGGAGAATCGTTGATAGTCCAGATTTGAATGCTGTTATGATAGAGAATGGAAGGCTTGGCTTGGACGTTCTGTGAGCAGTCCTGGAATAGGATAACGTGCGGGTAGAGGAGGCCGTGGCAAGAAACACTGCAGTAACGGGTAAGATGAAGAAGGAGACTGAGGACGCTGAGCTTCATCGGCGAATAGGCGCTGTCAATAAAATATTGACAAAGGTAGCGAAAGATGTCGAAACAGGCAAAATTTCTGAAAACTTATTTCATTTTTGAAAGTAGATCTTGTATCCGCTTACAATACCTCGCAGTGCTCATCCTGATCATGGATTGGTTAAGATGTTTGAATAACTCCAAGCTAGGCAAATGGAAGATTATCAATACCCGTTTTAGGAATAGCAATTGGACAATACAGAACTCGTACACAAACTCTATGCAAGTCCTTGATGCCGTCAATTCCGCCTCTGCCACCAGAATATACCCTCCTGCGCATTGACAATACAGAGGTCTCGATTGCCGAGCCTCAAGTGGTGCTTAACAAGAGCTTGAATAGTTTGTCTCTGGTCCCAGAGTGACTGATAGAGCTCCGTCGCTGCCTCAAGGTATGCTGCTCCGTTGATGATATTCGCATCTTTCCTAAGCGCCCGCTCGTATGTGATGGGTTTGCGGTGATCTGGCTTGAGGGCAGTAGGCATGGTATGAGAATCCGTCCTGAGTCTTTGGCAGACGCGAGACGATAGGATCGATGTGCCTTCCAAAATTTTATCCGTAGGGTAAAATTTTATGTGCGATTTTGCTCAACGCCTGACAGTTGAACCATGGAGAGACTATGGCAAACTATCTGGGGCAGCCTCACAACCCATGTGAAGAAGCTTCATGGTCCAGTCATTCGTACGAGCTTATCTGCTCCGCCCACCATCACCAAAACATCCGGCCCCAGTTTGGTCTTCGTTTGAGCTCATGCAACAGAGGCGCCGGCGACATCAGCGCGTGGAGATGGGAGATTGGCGCGAATGGGCCTCATCGTTCGTGATGTGCGCCACACCAGTACGCGCCGCCGTGATGCGACTCCAGGAATTCTAAGTTCGTAGGGAAACAGACGCGCCGACAGGCCTACGTGCGGGCTGTTCTAAGGTTCGCTAGGCAACAACTGGTTAAAGAGTGCACCATATCAAACGTAGCGACGACAGACTCACCAACGCTCGTTGAAGCCATCGTCGTGGATAAAGACGTCCAAACTTCGAAAATGAACTGATGATTTTCAAGAAAATAAGCAAGTGCATTGTCTTCGATCAGGCTGCTAGCAACGCGACATATCTGAACTGCAACTTGAAATTGACTTTGGCCACGAATTTCGCCTTGTCCTTATTGTCAGAATACCTACCACGTAGCAAAAGGCGTAGCAGCTGTGACTACGCTCTTGCTTGTGTGGTTCTGGTATTCGTTGATTCATTCTAAGCTACGGCCTATTGCCAGGTAGAGATATAGGTGGTAGAAGACCCACAATCCCCGCGATATGGAGCGCGTGAAGCTATGTACATGCATTCCAACACTTATCCTATTATATGATACGAATTTGATCTAGCTCAACCTTAATTTGCTCCATGTCCGAGAAAACTTTTGCGTTCACGCCATAAATGTACCTATACACGGTTAATATATAGTATTAGAACAATAGATGATTAATAACGCGGCGCCAATGAACTTATACTTCTCGCCGACCCTCTCTTGGCGTATAATAACGGGAAGGTGGCAGTCCGCAAAGAGGTAGACGGCATCGCCCTCTTTACTTGCGCTAGGTACGAGGCCTGCGAATCCGCTATCCATAGCGGCGAATCTGCGGTGCTTGTGAACCATAGTTAAAGTACTTTTTACGGTCTCCTTTATCTGCAAAACATAGGGGTTCTCGACACCACCCAAGTCTGATAGGATTTTGGCGTTGAGCCTGGGGTCCTGTCGGGCTATCAAGCCATCGAGGGGACTTGCATCCGATCCAGGGCCTTTGATGTCCCCGAGGAATTGCAAAAGGAGCATAGGATCGCCTATATCCCTAGAAATGTTGATAATTGCCTCCGCTAAGTCATTGTCGTTGTCAAGACTCTGCTCCAACTCTACCGAATCGGCGAGCATCGTACGAATAACATTCTCTATCCTGGAGCCTGCTGGCCACTCTCCCGCCCGAGATTCATCCGTTTCTATACACTCTTGGATATAGCTGCGATCAAGGGTTCCGCCGCTGGAATCTTCAAGGCTATCTTTGGAGAGCTTAGCGATCTTATCCACGAAAACACCAGTAACAGTCAGCTCGTTCGAATCCTCTGAAAATTCAAAGCGTCGATTGCCTCTCGCGCTTGAACACCTCGCAATCTGACTTCGCCGAACCCCGTTCTTCAGCAGGAGAGAGGCCGCGTATTTAGACGAGCGAAGATCCGGAACCCAAGAGGGCAGGTCATTTCCCCGATCGTTCTCGCCTGCATGGCACATATAGTGTAAGTTACCCTCCTTTTCCATTATGAGGCGGGCGTACTGTTTGAATGTGTCCGTTGCCGGCCGAGCGTATCTCGAGTCTGCGTCCTTGGAGGTTTCCATTTTCGCGTATTCTGGACATAGTCCCACCAGGGCGAATATTTTATCCTCCGGCAGGGTCGACTGGAAGCTGCGGAACCTTGTCACTAGATCCGTCATGCGGTATTGTTGCATTCGAGATCGGCGGAGAAACTCAAAGTGTCGCGTTTGGTTGACTGCGTATTTGTAGAATGGCTCTATAAAGACGCTATTGGTGCTTCCTATCGCGGTAAAAATGACCCGCAAAAGCTTGCTCAAGGAAGTTTGTCTTGATCCAAAACTCACGACGACCTTTGAGGCAGCGGCAGCTTCCTGGACCACCCAGAGCCTACCCCACCAAGCAGAAGACATCACACTGCGAAAAAATGCAATGAGGTATCTAAGGTTCTTCTGTCGGCGATGGAGCCCTGCTTTTATTTCCGCGTTTTCCATGTCTCCCTCTTCTTTGGCTTGCTTCAAACATTTAATCACGTCAGCTTCCAACATGTCTTTAACCGACCCTTGGATAGTCGAACGACCATCATCAAAATCATGATCCATTATGGAGTCATCGCCCTTAAAGTCATCCTGGGGCCACATCATTCCAGCCCTAGCCCAGCTGCTGTCAACAAAATCCATGGCCCACTGGGCTTCGCGAGCTTCAGGTCCGAGCCACACAAGTACTCTCCTCGCTCTTCTGTAGATAATTCCCATTCTCGGAATCTGTCTACTCTTCTCGACTTCCGCGTTTTGGTCAATGCAGATTGCGTCAATCCAGAGACGCCGGTCTTTTTGGTTCTCGTTAGCTTGCGTCTGGAGATCGCTCAGGAGTTGCCAGAGATTGTATCTGACAGCCATCTCCCTACAGTTGACCAGGATCGTGTAATTACCGCCTGGTGGACCCCATGTGTAGGACACTGCTTCGTAAGATGAATCTTGGTCCGCATCGCTCTCCATATCGGATTCGTCCTTGCCGATCAAGTCAGAATCCGCCTCGCTCTCGTCGCTTTTCATATACCCTTCGAGAAGCTCAGCTAATTCTCCATCAGAAGACTCGTCGGCTACCGTATAACCTTCCTCGTCGCTTGTTACTTGTCTTAATATTTCTGCGCGAATGCTGTCAAGGCTGATGTATTGCAACGTGCAGTTGATTTCATCATTCGCGCCTTTTTGGGGATGCAAGAGGAGGATTCTAATCTCGTCGGCTTGTTCGTTCAGAGGACGGTAAATGGCATGCGCCATACTGACTTAATTGTATGGGACCAAAAATAAATAGTGCGCACAGCCAGGAGGTGGAGGTAGGAGGGAGCGAGCTGCTAAAGACAAATTTGGTCTTCGTACGCCGAACACGCATGCCAACTATATTTCGCATTGTCAGGACAAACATTCTCTAATCAGAGAGAACTACCCAACCATACATAGTGTGCCGGTTGCGATCGTGGTTCGTACCTAGCCGGTGAAGTGAAGTATGAAGATACAGTTATGCCTTCGAAATTCTGCTTGCCAAAAGAGAGAAGGTTCTTCGAAGCGCTATTAGTTCGGCCTTTAGTGGTACCGCTTTTTGGGGTGCTAGGACCATCAGTTTTGCGTTCTTGGCACTACATGCTTGTATTAATCCACTCTGCGCGCTAGGGGGGTCTGTTATTCCGATCCAGCCCTATACTGTATGTCATCACTTTTTTATTTCGGCAAATGACTAGAATATCATACTTTCTGTTGCAATATGACTGAAATACCGTATTTATGGTATTCTAGGGCATCACCAAATTAAGTATGGTAATTTAGGGAGAGTAGTACATCCCTTAAGCAAGCCTGTAGTTGTCACGGCTCTACCTCGCTTAGAACCTTTTGGGGCTCGGCCCCTGACACTACAGGGCTCGTTTACACTGACCCCTGGCCAGTCTCCTGTATATAAAGCACTGCTTTCCTTCTGTCGGATCACTCTACCCGTGGCAACACCACGTAATTGCTACGCAGTTGCCTGTTGGGTTGAATGTGATCTGATTATTGAAGGATGAATCAAGGGATGAGGATATGCCTCATCCCTAAGTCATGTGACTTCGTCACATGACCCATCCTCCATTCAGTAACTAATCTATACTGGTAAATATTGATACAAACACCTTCCCTTCTTCTATCTGTAGCTTGTTCTCATCGTTATAACAATTGATAATTGTTCACACATTTGAGCCCCTCGTCCTGAGATCTACGGATCGAGATCCCTGTTCGCCTTGAGCTGTTACAATTAGTGTAAAAGCAAGTCGTAATATTTCCTAGTTTTAAATATTACTATAAGATTAATATAAAATCTTTTAATATTTTTTGGAATGATGATTTGTGGAGTCGCGTGCTGAGGCTCTATAGTTGTCTTGTAAAAATATCAATAACCCACCCAACTCCACTGGGGTCCCAGTGGGGTTGGGTCGAAAGGTCGAAAACCCAACCCATTCCGCAGTCTAAGTGCAAGAGCAAATGCTCCTTACGAGCTTTTCCCTCAAGAGGGTCGGAGGTTTGAGTGTTGCGATCAGTCGTTGGGCATCGGTCTTGATATGATGTACTTGTTCCTCCTGATTTGCATCCTTTTGTCCAACTATAGGTCATTTCAACTTCGAACCTTGCCGTATTCCCAAGACGCTGGCTGCCTCATCCATCGGGATGTACATGCCACACCCCCACCACGTCACGTGAGCGCCAAGCCAACTGAGAGACCAAAAATCGAGTGCCTGGTGACAGCCTTACATGTACGTTAACCCCCCCGCTACGTTATACTCGCGTGAACAATCGGTTTCCGGTTGTTGCACACTCAAGATTCTTTGGCCTTCCCCCAGTTCTCTCAACTTCAGGCTGAGCAATGCGTCTTTTAGAACGAAACAGCGCTGGCGAATTCAGCCTGACAAAGGATTTCTTTGGCAACAATATTCCCGAATATGCTATCCTTTCGCACACATGGGAAGCGGATACAGAGGAGGTCACATTTAGAGACCTGATGGATGGTACTGGTAAAGGCAAGTCTGGCTATGGGAAGATCCGCTTCTGTGGAGAACAGGCTAGACGTGACGGCTTGCAATACTTTTGGGTAGATACTTGTTGCATCGATAAATCAAGCAGTGCCGAGCTCTCAGAAGCTATTATCTCCATGTTTCGCTGGTATCATAATGCGGCTAAATGCTACGTATACCTCTCGGATATTTCGCGACCTGCTTTCGACGTCAACGAATCAAACCTGCCACTCTGGGAATCAGCTTTTCGGAAGAGCAGATGGTTCACTCGTGGTTGGACCCTTCAAGAGCTTCTTGCTCCAGCATCCGTTAAATTTTTCTCGGAAAACTGGGAACAACTGGGCGACAAAAAATCCCTAGAGCAACATCTTCACGAGATAACAGGAATTCCCATCAAAGCTCTCCAAGGAAGCCCTCCGTCTAATTTCAGCGTTATAGAGCGACTCTTGTGGGCAGAAAAGCGTGATACTGCACGTGAAGAAGACAAGGCGTACTCGCTTCTAGGCATTTTCAACGTCCAAATGCCGGTCCTCTATGGCGAAGGGAGAGAGAACGCGTTCAAGCGACTCCGGGCGGAGATCGACAAACTTTCAAAGGGCGAGCGCAGAACTTTGGTTTAACGTCCTGCATAGCAATCAACTAACTGGTAACTCAGGGCTCGATCGTCTTCCGTTTGCTGCCGATGCACCGTTCAATTCATACAACAAACAACACGCACCAACTTGCCTCCCCGACACCCGAGTCGATCTGTTACAAGAGATATATGACTGGGCTGATGCGCAAGATGAGCGATGCATATTCTGGCTAAACGGCTTAGCTGGTACAGGAAAATCGACGATCGCGCGCACTATCGCTTACAGATACTTTGATCAAAAGCGTCTCGGGGCTAGCTTCTTCTTCTCAAAAGGCGGTGGAGATGTTGGCCATGCTACTAAGCTTTTCACAAGTTTTGCTGTACAGCTTGCGTGCCACGTGCCACAAATCCAAGAATTTATTTCCGATGCTGTCACAGAGCAGAATGACATTGCAAACCAGCCTCTGGGCGACCAGTGGCGCCAGCTCGTCCTCCGTCCGTTATCGAGGTTGGAGAGCGGCTCATTTCTGTCCTCGTATGTGTTTATAGTTGATGCCCTTGATGAGTGCGATAGTGAGGACGACATTCGAATGATTCTGCAACTCTTAACCGAAGTTCAAAAGTTAAAGACGGTTCGCATTCGAGTCTTTCTGACAAGCAGACCTGAAATTCCAATCCGACACGGCTTCTGCCATATACCAAACGCTGAACATATGGACTTTGTGCTTCATAATATATCGCCAGTGATTGTAAACCACGATATCTCTATTTTCTTGGAATATAACCTGGAAGCTATTAGGCAGAAACTCTCTCTAGAAGCTGGCTGGCCAGGCGAACAGGTTATCAGGCGTCTGGTCCAAAATTCAAGTGGGCTGTTCATATGGGCCGCAACTGCATGTCGGTTCATTCGTGAAGGTAAAAAAAGACAGGTCATCAAAGACCGATTGTCTAGCATTCTTCAGAGTAACGGCCCCATCACTGAACCGGAGAAGCACCTCAACGGGATCTATACTACAGTCCTTAGGCACTCTATCCCTACTGAATTCTCGGACAAAGAAAAGGAAGAGTTCTCAAGCAAGCTGAGACACATGCTTGGAAGTATACTGGTCTTATTTTCCCCTCTTTCTATATACTCCTTGAGCACGCTACTCCGTATCTCGGAAGAGGATATTGATGAGACCCTAGAAGATCTTCATGCTATCCTAGATATCCCAAAGAGCCAGATCCGCCCACTTCATCTACATCACCCCTCATTCCGCGACTTCCTGCTCAACAAAGATAGGTGTGGTGATCCGAAATTCTGGGTTGATGAAAAGCGAGCGCATCAAACGTTAGCCGATGACTGTATCAGGCTTATGTCAAACTCTCTCAAGCAAGATATTTGCGGACAAGGGGCTCCCGGCACACTTGTGGCAGACGTAGAGAGCAGTCGAATAGAGCAATGTCTTCCTCCAGAGGTCAAGTACGCATGTCTTTACTGGATTCAGCATCTTCAGAAGAGTGATGCTCAGCTTCATGACAACGGCCAAGTTCATCGGTTCCTCCAAGTACATCTCCTTCACTGGCTTGAGGCCCTTGGCTGGATGGGGAAGACTTCAGAGGGGATTCTTGCAATAATCTCCCTAGAGGGAATCATTCCAGTAAGCCTTCTTTACAGTATACCAGGAACCTTAACTAATATATACTAAAGGCTAGTAAAAGTTCTAGTTTACACGCGTTTGTTTACGATGCAAAGCGATTCGCCCTATCTAACCGGACTGTAGTTGAGCAGGCACCCCTACAGCTTTACTGTTCAGCCCTCATCTTTGCACCGGAGGAGAGCATTGTTCGGGGAGAGTTTGAGAAGTATGTACCACCCTGGATCCAAACGAAACCGAAAGTGCAAGTGAATTGGAACGCGACATTACAGACGCTTACTGGCCACTCGGAATCAATCTGGTCAGTTGCTTTCTCGCCTGACAGCAGGCAAGTGGTCTCTAGTTCCGCCGACAAGACGGTCCGGCTCTGGGAAGCCGCCACAGGAGCAACGCTTCAGACGCTTACGGGCCACTCGGATTCGGTCTACTCAGTCGCCTTCTCCCCTGATGGCAAGCAAGTCGTCTCTGGCTCCGGCGACAATACAGTCCGGCTCTGGGACGCCGCTACAGGAGCGGCGTTGCAAATACTTCAAAGCCACTCGGGTTCGGTTTACTCAGTCGCTTTCTCGCCTGACGGCAAACAGGTTGTTTCTGGCTCCAGCGACAATACAGTCCAGTTCTGGGATGCTGCCACAGGAGTGGCGTTGCAAATACTTCAAGGCCACTCGGGTTCGGTTCAGTCAGTCGCCTTCTCGCCTGATGGCAAGCCGGTCATCTCTGGCTCCGCCGACCACAGGGTCCGGCTCTGGAACCCCGCCACAAATGCGTTGCTGCCGTTGTTTAAGGGCCGCTGGCGTTCGGTCCGGTCCGTAGCGTTCTCGCCCAACGGCAAACAAGTCGTCTCTGGCTCCGACGACAAGACGGTACGGCTCTGGGACGCCGCTACAAAAGCGGCGCTGCGCACGCTCACGGGCCACTCGGATTCGGTCTGCTCAGTCGCCTTCTCGCCTGACGGCAAGCAGGTCATCTCTGGCTCCGCCGACAAGACAGTCCGGCTCTGGGACGCCGTTACAGGAACGGCGATGCGAATACTTCAAAGCCACTCGGGTTTGGTTAACTCGGTCGCTTTCTCGCCTGACGGCAAGCAGGTCATCTCTGGCTCTGACAACAAGACGGTCCGGCTCTGGGACGCCGCTACAGGAACGGCGCTGCAGACGCTTAAGGGACACTCGGATTCTGTCAGCTCAGTCGCCTTCTCGCCTGATGGCAAGCAGGTCATCTCTGGCTCTGACGACAAG
Source organism: Bisporella sp. PMI_857 (assembly GCA_021307315.1). NCBI lineage: Eukaryota > Fungi > Ascomycota > Leotiomycetes > Helotiales > Helotiaceae > Bisporella > Bisporella sp. PMI_857. The sequence goes on along the minus strand of JAJSPD010000133.1, from coordinate 10,191 downwards.
ACGGTCCGGCTCTGGGACGCCGCCACAGGAGCAGCGCCGCAGATGCTCACGGGCCACCGGCGTCATGTCTACTCAGTCGCTTTCTCGCCTGACGGCAAGCAAGTCGTCTCTAGCTCTGCCGACAATACGGTCCGACTCTGGAACGCTGCCACAGGAGCGGCGCTGCAAACATTCCGGGGCTCCTTGGGCTCGGTCTGGTCAGCCGCCTTCTCGCCTGACAGCAAGCAGGTCGTCTCTGGCTCCACCGACGACAGCGTCTGGCTCTGGGACGCCGCCACAGGAGCGGCGCTGCAAACGCTCACGGGCCACCGGAGTTGGGTCTACTCAGTCGCTTTCTCGCCTGATGGCAAACGGGTCGTTTCTGGCTCCGGCGACAATACAGTCCGGCTCTGGGACACCGCTACAGGAGCGGCGTTGCAGATACTTCAAGGCCACTCGGATTCGGTCCGGTCAGTCGCCTTCTCGCCTGACGGCAAGCAGGTCATCTCTGGTTCTGACGACGAGACGGTCCGGATCTGGGACGCCGCCACAGGAACGACGCTGCGGACACTTAAGGGTCACTCGGATTCTATCAGCTCAGTCGCCTTCTCGCCTGGTGTGCCTACCTTACTTGTGTCAAATGATTGGGTAGTAGAAGGGCGCACACGCATTCTCTGGCTGCCTCCTGATTATCGATCACCAACCTGCGTAGCTGTCCGGAACGGAATTCTTGTTTTGGGATACTCATCAGGGCAAATTTCTATTCTCGGATTTCAAGAAGGGTCAAAGGTTTTATAGTGTGGCGTTCTGCCTGAGGATTATGGCGGATATGGAAATTGCACAGTACTCCAGTCCTTATCTTGTCGTCTACTTCGACCTTCGACAACTTCTTACAAAACCAATCCAACCTACAAATCCCAACAGACACCTCTATATTCCATCAATCATGTCCTCTGCCCAAAGCCGAAGAATCCAAGCAAACTGCAAAATCATCTGAGGCGATGCGGACTACAACTTCGCCGTCGAGACAAACGATTGGGTGACGTATGCATGCAGTCAAGAAGGACTCTGGGTCGCGCTTTGGACCGCCACTGACAATGACTGGAATATGCAACTCAGAAGAGCAAACTTGGAGAGAGCTAGATAGAATGCTAAATGTATGGGCTAGGCAGGTACAAAGTGGACAGCCGATGGTAAAGGCTCAGTCTTTGGAGATATTCGGGGGACTGAACGAGCGTAATAATCTCGTTTTGGAGAAGTTTTTCGATGAGGCGACGAAATGGGGAATCAACCTGTGAGAGGCGTCTTGGGATTTGCGTTTCAAGCTTATTAGGGTATTTCTCTTTTTTAGATACAGTACAGTCACTTGCAAAATCCGCTTCGCCCCTTTCGCTTAGAAAGATTCTGGCGATGACACCGTATGTGTTTGTCATCCCAGTTTATAATACCTAGTAGTATTGTATTTGTTTGTATCACTCTACGAGTGATATTTCTTGGTTTCTGATAACTTGCAATTGCTTAGGTTAGCTACCCACGGGGCACATAGCACAGCGATCTCGGCGCAGTGCTAGTATGCTCATTGAAGGTAGTTGACTTGTTCTCGTATTCATTCTCAGTACTAAACTACGTACAAGAGCTAATACATCCATGTGGTCCGTGCACCGCGGGGTATTCACATGATTGTGGCTGCCTACCAACAGTATTGTATCGCACATTCGACAAATGCCGAAGTCAAGCCATTAACGCCAAAATCAACATCACACGATTGATTAGCTCACAACTTCTAACAGTCTCAAGTTTATATTATCAACTTTCCTCCGCCTCAACCTTCACCTCCCCTCGAAGTTCTCTTTTCACCTCGCATCCTCAGCCTTCCCTCCTCCTCCTCAACTATGGTCGAGTCCCTCCTCATTACCTCACCCAGCGCCCTAGCCGACATAACAACTAAACTCCCAACCTCGGACCTCTCAGCATCTTCGCTACCACCCGCTACACTAGTCCTTCTGCAACCTCTTGCCAACCCTAACACGCTCGCTGAATGTCGTTCGTCCTCAAATCACATACATCTCAACCTCCAACCCCTCAGCCTAGCATGGCGCCAAGCAATGATAAAAACACAGCCTTTTGCTGATATTATTTTTGATCTCCGACTGCCGAAGCAAGACGGCGATGATGATTTCTATGCTGAAGGAGAAAGAAGGAAAGAAGCTCAGGAAGTGGAATATATCCAAACAGCTCACGGAACCCAAGCAGTGGTACATGCGCAACCATTGCCAACTGTTCAGCAAGTTCCAGGCGAATTAAAGAGGATATGCTGGGATACGGATGCAGTGCGATTGGGTGAAGGGGGCTTCGTTATTAAGACGAAGGATGTGCTGAGTCTTGTAATTACGATTGCGACGGGGGTTAGAATGAGGGCTGAGGGCGGGGTGAGGTTTAGGGTTGTGTGGGAGGAGAGGGAGAGTGTGTCTGTACCGGCGGTGAGGTTATTGGAGAAACAGCTTAGGGGCTTGGAGAAGGAGTATAAGAAGACGACGAGGACGACTGTGGAAGGGGGAGAGGATAGCTGTGAGAGAAGAATGGAGGGGAATGCCGGTTTTGGGGTTGAGATTAGTGTTCCGGAGGCGGAGCATAGCCTGGAATAAGGAAGAGAAGAAGAGTAGGACTAGAGCCGACGATGTAGGTGAATGTGGCGGTGGAGAAAACGGAGAGAACAGGGGGGATTTGTATGTCAGACAGAGTGCGGCGGAGTGATTTGAGCCAGCGTGAGTTGGAAACCGTCGAAGTAGTAGTGCTTAACACCGCTTGCATCTGAACATCAACGGCCCCGTTGACAAGTGTCACTATTTCCATGGGAAATCGGCGATGGCACTGATACTCGTGGGAGAGGTTTTAGGGAGCTCTGGTAGTAGTGATCCTAATAGTTTGAGAACTGGCAAACCGCCAATTCAAAGCCTATGTCACATTCAGGTCAATGCGTGTCGAGAATAGGAAATTCTTCGATGTTGCGAAGCAAACATACGCAACTCCTGGAAGCGACTCCTTGATATTTGACTAGTAATCCAGCGATCGGGTGGCGTATGTACTGGACACCAGATACCCCCGTAGGCTACTGTACATGGGATGGCAAAAGTGTATGGTGTTAGCTCCAAAGCGGCTAATGTGGTCTGTGCTCACAATTATTTTAGACGAACAGGGTCGAAGCCGATTTTGCAAGCGACTGTATAGGCTGGCCCTCGTAGAGCTGATAGCGAACCAAAAACGTGACAGTCAATGCTCACAGTTACTACCCCTTTTGCTACGTGTGAGGTATTCTGACACTTTCCACTGCCCTCAAAATTGAACTTTCTCCAATCGAGAGATCTGTTAATGCAAATCCTCTCCTCCAAGTTTTTACGTCTCTTCAATGGGTACCCACTTTACGAGAGCAGGAAATCTCGGTGATACTTGTTGGCAAATATCTTATCCAACTGGGAAAAGCTATACGCAGCTGGGATTTTGACGCCGTCCCAAAAAGGCTCGCGTTATTAGTTGGGATATATGATGCGGCCAGTCTCAATCCAGCGCAGTTTGCGGATATAGAGCGATGGAAACCCTATATGGAAAGCTATATTATTGGAAATACATGCTGGAGTGCTGGACGCAATCTCGAATTGGTGCCAACAGAGCAAAGTAGTTTCCAGTTTCTGGGGACCCGGTGGTGGTGGAGCAGGACAAAAGACAGGATGGCGTCACAAGATATTGATACTAATGAGATACGAATATGTCTTGTATCTTTCAAGTCGTGGAAAATCATGCTGAACGAAGAATGGACCGATCAACTGCTTCTGCCAAGTCTTTTGAGGCTCAGGAATCCGGATTCGAGACTTGTTCTGTCGATGTCAGCAGTTAGTATCCAAAGTTCAGGAAGGTGCAAAGTAATAGATGGACGTATGAAATTCTGGAAATTCTCAAAATAAAACGAGTAGCAATTATGGGATCTCATTATATTCAAGCCCTCTGAGAATCGCTTTTACAATACCCATAACATGTACTTCGACTTAATGAAGAATAGAAAGAGATATGAAAGAGCCGAGACCGAGACCGAGACCGAGATCAAGATCTTAGTTATTAAACATAATAAAAAGCGGATTGTACGCGCACTTTTTCTGTACGCAGCCTTGCCGGTTCTTATTTTGCATGTAGCTTTACAGCCTCTTGCATAATGTCAGGCAAAGCTTTCATCAGTGGTCCCTTCAACCTACTTTCTCCACACCAGTCTTCATTCTTCAACCAACTCATCCGCCTATACATCGCATCTAGCCGGATTATCATAATGGCTATGGACGCCGCTTCTGTCTTTTTAACGCTTTTGGTATTTCCTCCACTGGCATTCCTCATAATTTATGTAACTAAAGGTTTGTCGTATTTAAAAGTCTAGAATTCTAGCAATTAACTTTCTATTACAGGAGCCCTCCTCTCGTGGCGGAAGCATGCAAAGTAATGCCTGCGACGAACTTTAATCGCCTTCTTCCCGCTCGCCTACATATTACACCGACATTGTTACCCGGGTCCAGCGCTTCTCGATCTGACCGTTGCTGGTGTGGAAGGAGGCACGGAGATGAAAGATGTGATTAGCTTATTAGGAGGCGCGGTATTGCTATTGTGGTCTGGATAGCGCGCATCATGTCCGTGGAAAAGGCTTTCGAAAAGCAAGAAGATCTGACACCGGTCCAAGCGGTAAAGAGGAAAAAAGCCGTTTTTGTTCCCGAGCAGTCTTTTATCAGAATTCGGACTACGATGCTCTAGTCCTAGAAACATGCGACCGCTTTCAGACATTCCAAGGAACCCAACGGCACATTAACGTGTGTATATTTATCGGTTTAAGTCGTGGCATCTTCTTTGGTCGGAGTAGGTCGAGAAGGAACCGCGCTCCCGGTCTCGCGGATGAGGTTATGTGGTGCGTAAGGATTGGTAGATCCGGAAGGAAATATCTGTCATATTGTAAATAAGTTGCATCCAGAGTATTTAGTTTGGCATAAAATATGGAAATACCTCGTCTTTAATTGGAAATCCGATGCCCTGAGTCTTGTGAAGCAGTATCCAGTTATCGACGCGTCGGTTAATGTAAGCCGTCATTTCAGATGTGATAGAGATCCTTTTTATCTTCTTGCCTTTGTACGCATTGATAGTAGTAACTGTATGACCTGGATCACCATAGTCGAAGACAATATGCAAATAATTATCAGTTATAGAAGTCCCGATGTGGGTAACTTTTTCGACTTCGAGGTGTTCCTGTGCACAGAGGTCTTTGATAAGCTGAGCCGCGATGGCGTCTCCTTTGTTGGAGCGTTTTGTCCGATATCGAACCAGATACCGTCCAGCTTTGCTAAGCTTCTGCTCGGGCGTGCTTAGGGTGGCCATGGTGTAATAGGAGTATATGTAACAGAAACATGTGTTGGCAGTGAAATGATTTCACTGTTTAGCAAAACCCCGCTATTGCATCCAACCACGTGACGCAACTAAACTAAACCCCTTGTCAGGAATCGGCTTACGTAAGTAGGCCAAGGAGCTAGAAATCATTTCCCCTCATTTACAGCTCAGAACTGTAGACAATATCATCATCTGCAACGCTCATACAAGCCTGTATTTCCATCACCGTGATACCCTCTCAGATCCTCTAACTGACTCCTCTTGACTAATAAACCCTATTTCTGACACCCCTGTCCTTTACGAGTAAGCTTTTCAGCTAAACTGCCAACTACTGCCCGAGTAAGACATTCACTCGTCCGAGGTCTCTGATGCACTACTGTCTGAACTAGTAGGTGGGCTGGCATATGCGTGCATCTCGCATTTTCCCTCTGAGCTATAATCCAATGTTTTATCGTATGGGGCATTGGCACACCCCTATCGCAGCTATTGGTGGCATACCGCTGACCAACAGCACATCCACAAGATGTTTTGTAAATGATAAACACATAGCAACTAAGATCTGCTTAACTTCTGATATCAAATGGTAGATAATTAGTAACTAAGGTACCACTCCACTTGTAGCAACGCCGCGTACTTGATACGCGGTTGCTAGTAAGTAGAATGTGGTAAAAGTTCATGATTGCTACTACTGCTACAATGCGTTCTCTTATATGCTACAGGTGGTCATGTGACTAAGTCCTTTGTTCACTCCTCCATTCACCCTCCCATTCACACCCCTTTGTTCACTCCCCCATTCACTCCCCCATTGACTCAGGACCATACCAACAGTAATGTAGGGTGCTTACGTGCTCTGAAGCTTAAGAAGGCTAAGTCTAGATTGTTCTTTGATCTTGGCAAGCCCGAGATTCCAAGGCTAAATAAAGGCTTAAATGACAAGTTAGGAGTAGCCCCGAATATCACACAGGGCACAACGCACTACTAAATACTGTCTATTTAACAAGAATACTACAGAACCGCAAGGCTTCGGTTCCCTATTCAAGAAGGTCGGTTTAAAAAGTGAGGCTTTTGTGCAGAGTTTATCACGACCAGATATGTGACCCGTCCCAATCGAGAAACTCCACACCTACCACTTGGTTTACCGAGTACTTGTTTTTGCATGTAGACCCAAAATGGCCATGGTGGGCCGTTTCTGACCGTTTCATCATCCACTGACGTGGCAATCAAATAATGAGGCTCGTTTGCTGGCGCAGTTGCAAGCCTGTGAAGAAGTGGTGAAAACGGCCATCGCGCAAACTGCTCACCTACCTTCACAGTAAGCATGTTTAGGAGGTTTAGTACGGTCTTACTTAAGATTCTGCTTCGGGAGGTGTGCGATCAGCAAATGTAATACTATAAGTTGTAGAGCAAGTTATTATGCAACAAGTTATTAAAACAAAGAGTCGCGTGTTCTGTACTGTGTCAAGCCAAATAATCTATATATCACACGTTTACGTGACTTTAATGCCTTGCAGGACACGTCAGAGACCGAGACCAAGACCCCGTAGTTGCGGCTAGTTGGACGAAATTGCAGATATCTCAACGCAATACAAATTGACCCGTTCCAGACGTTCTAATATTATGCCTCGCTACTTCTCACGACCCATATTGTCAGGAGGGCTGCTTGGACGCAAATCCTTAAAATCTATGTTCTTAATGACTCCGGCAGCTACAACGCTCCGACTATCAGCAGTTACATCCGAAATATCTTGATTGATTCCCGACTTCTCTCCAAGCATATTGATGAATCCAACCAGGATGGAACTTTGATTGGTCCCCTTAATACCCTTGATATTCTGCCTTGTATGCTCGTAGATCGTTCTTGAATGAGCTTCTTCACACATCTTCTTCAATGCATTGTTGGAGGCTTGCTGTTGCTGAAACTTATCCATCAACCTCAACGAGCATTGCGCATGAAACACATGCGTGCGTACCCTCGGGTTAAAGTATAAGTAATTACTCAACCCGGGTGTTCCCACACTAAGCTTATACTATCCCTAATACTTCATAAAGGGTCTTATCCGAGCTTCAAAACGTTACCACTATGCAGGAAATCATCATTAGCCTTGTGGCTGCTGTGGCGTGTAAATTCAGATTAGGTTGCCACGCTGATCAGTACCTCGAATCAAAGTGAGCGACGGATTTAGTTAGTTTGAAATAACCCTGCACGCCCCATAATATTTAACGTAGTTCACAAGCGAGCGAAACACTAATTTGCTATTCTTATTACAGTACTATTATCCTGTAATATCACCCGAATGTTTGCTCCTCCTGACCTTATGCGTCACATAAGCAGTGCTGCCTTTGCTCAGGCTCGGCTCACGCAGGGCTCGCCCTTGGCTCTGACCTGCTCAGGCTCGCTCAGATCAGCTCACTAATCTTATTCGCCCCCTGGCTACGCGCCATGGCAAAGCTAAGAATAACTTCACGAGAAATCGTCAACTTTTGACGAGGGTCCTGAAAAAGCCCCTCCGCTACCCAAGGTAATGGTTGACAGATGGATGGTAAGCTCTCTGGAACAAAAGGAGTCTTATATTTCCTCAATTAGATATAGCGAAACCCGTCAGTTTTGGTTTTAGCACTGCTGACCCTGCTATAGTTGCAGCGTTGAACTCATTATCCAGCTCACAGAGTCTACGCACTTTGTCTAATAAAAACTCGGTCTCCTTCCGCTGATTTTCCCTAGATTGACCCGGCACGGCGCGTGACTCGAACCCGATGCAATCTCGGACTAGCTCGGTATAGCCTACGGGAAGGCAGCTATCAAGCAGTTGCAGTGTAGAAAGGCCCCAATTTCGCGCTTCCGCCAGAGAGCGTGGGTTGGTCCCATCGTACTTATACACCGTACAGCAGCCTGCCTGGAGCAAGCTTAAACCCAGGTCGGCAACGGGGTTCAGCGAGCGAGGAGGCTCCTTACCCCCATGAACGAAACCTTGTTGGCGTTGCCCTAACCCCACGTCGAGGTAAGGTCGTAGCAAGAGCGGATCCGAGCCGTCCCAAGGTGTGTTCTCCCCGTCGGTAAGTACATAGTATCTGAACTTGTCAATGGTGATAGGTTGGCAAGATAACCTTATGTCGGCAAGATATAGGACAGAGTATGTAATGAGTAGAGCTAGCTGGATCCTCTGGTTAACGGTCATTCTCTCTGCAGGTGTCCCCTTGCTAAAGTGACTCTCAAGGGTGTCGAGACTAGTCCAAGAGTGAGCTTTCGCTCTGAATGTGGACTGTACATTCACGGTCTGGCTGCCCGACGACTTCGAGAAAGAAGAAATATCTCCCCATCTCTCAAAATATTCCATGTCCGCACTTCTACTTTCATCAGGGAACGCCGGAGCCCTGTCGAGGTTAGTGGCAAGGCGATCCGCGATGCGCGGCTTCTCAGGCTTGAACGTTTCAACAGGTGTCTCAACAACAAGTGTTGATGAAATATCAGACGAAACGCTGCCAGCTTCTGCCAAAGGCGGGCGGAGTTTTGGCGAATGTACCTGCAGCGTAAAGTAGAAAAACTTGCTCGCGTCCATCGCACCAAGATAATCATGGCGTTCTACGAAAAGCATTGCATCTGCCTCGAAATCTCTCGAGAGGAGGAGTGAGATACGATAGTTAAGACCGTTCGTCGCTCTCAAGGCTTGGTGTAACCGCTTCAGGGCGCCCTGTGTTTTGAGCACTGTGCTTCGCAGGAGATCATCTTCGGACTGACTAGCTCGAAACGACGGCATAATGCCACTTCCTGGTCGTTCCTCAGTAAGGCGATCAAGGCTGGCGATGTACTTTGTGAGCTCATCAATGTAGCCTTGAAACTTTTTCAAGTCATTAGCGGCCCATTTCACCGTGCGCTCGAAGCCTGTCCTGGTTTGCAGGCTGCTGATTTCGTCCACCGCCTGGGCCTGACTCGCGCCAGCAGACGTTAAAAGATTCATTATGGCCTCATTTGCCGATTCTGCAACGGCACTTTGGGTTGCGGGTTTAGTTGCCTCATGCTGCTCAGTCGCACTAGCCGTTTTGTGGTCGTCCACATTCGCCTTGGATTTTGATCGGATCCAATTGCGAGGCTTTAACCTTTCGGCAATTCTGCCTCTTTTTTTGGAGCTAGTTATTTTAGTTCCGTCTGGCTTGATGGTCATGTAGGAAGTGACGCTCGTTGCTGATGTCGTCGCTGATGTTGACAGTGAGTGTGTGCTTGTGAGCTGCTGAGACCCTGACAACGAATGCGAAAGGCTGTCGCTTGTAACGCTAGGACTGGTGTTTTCAATAACATTTTCTGGAGTTCCTGTAATTTCTGGGACCGTATTGGACTCCTCTATTATTGGTCGGCGTTTTTGTAGTTTGTTCGGCGTCCCTAAATGAATCCGTCAGTAACTTCTGATTATCTGTATTCAAAAATCCTATCAGCAAGTCATACTTTTATACTCTGCTATCATTTCCTCGCACTGATCGAATGTGAATTTTACATTCTGCACCAAGCCAATAATCTCTGCTGTAGCAGGATCGTTGTCGTCGTCTGGATCGATGGGTTTTGCAAGTTGGGCCTGCCTTCTAGACGCGATCTGCATCAATAGGGCGTACTGTGCATTGAGCATACGTTCAATCTTGAAGAAGTCTCTTCCGAAAGACTGGGTGAGTTTCCATGTGGTGTATACTGCGATACAGGCATGCAATAATGGCCCCAAGGCCCTCAATGCCGAAATTTCGGCCATGGCTTCAACTGCAACTTGCCGACTACAGTCTGCTTAAATCAACGCACGAATGGAGGCGCAGAGTTGT
>JAJSPD010000132.1:0-68571 GCA_021307315.1 Bisporella sp. PMI_857 | reverse complement strand
AAATCGCCTAAGCTACCTTAGTACAATTAATATTTACTCCGACGCATCTATGATTCCGAGTTCTGAATCGACAGGAATAGGAATAAGATTTATTGCGCTACAATACGACAATCAAGGACAGCCTAGTACAATACATCGTAATATCGACAATATCGGCCAATCACAGCTAGTCTACAATGGGGAACTAGAAGGAATCACACAGGCTATTGAATACGCGAGTACAATAGCACAGCCTAACCAAAACTTCGACATTTATGCAAGCCGCACCAATCACAGCAAATATGCGCTAGTCAAGCTACGCTAAATGCTATAGAAAAAGGCGCTACAATAGCACTAAAATGGGTCCCGGGCCATACGGATATTTACGGAAACGACCAAGCCGACAAACTAGCTAAACTAGCTACAACTATTGAACCTAGCACTACAACTACTAGTTTTGCGGCACTCGGCTGTGAAGCTAAAAAAGCTAATATTGTGGAATGGAAAAACGTGCTAGCAAAGTACGACAGCAAGCCTAGTACAAATCCATTTACGTATATTTCCGTGGAAAATACAACTACCGCGCGGAACGACTAGAGAACTAGCTAGTTCGCTATTTCAGCTAAAACTAGGCCATGGCTCTATTCGATCATATTTGCACAAGCTAGGCCACGTGACGTCTGACAAGTGCGTGTGCGGAACTAGAGAAACAGCTCAGCATTTGCTCCTTAGCTGTAATGATCCTAAGCTAGTTGTAGCTAAATCAAAGCTCAAAAACGAGCTTGGAGGAAACAGGCTTACAATGGCTTTGCTACTTCACACAACTATCGGCATAGAAAAGACGCTAGCGTTCTTAAAGGAGACTAGTGTTTGTACTAGGCAGAATCACCTGAATAGGCTAGAGCGAGAGCTAGAGCTAGAGGAGCTAAGGGAGCTAGAAGGCGAAGAGTAGACGTTCGTTACGATTTTTGCGATTTTCATTTGTTTTGCTACAACTAGGGCTAGACCCTCAACATTCACTAGAATATATATTGACTACCGCCATTTCTTGTAAATAAACTAGATAGAAACGCTAGCACCTAGGCGCTAGCCGTGCTACATAGTCCTTGACTGATACAGCATGTTAAAAGGAATAATAATAATAATAATGACAGCCGCAAAAATAGCTATTCCAATACAAAAAACTAGTGTTAAAGCCAAGCCTTGGTGAAACGACGAACTACATAAATTGCGGCAGCTACAAAATCAATGACAGCTAGCACGTGATCCTAGTCGGAAACAACAATATCTAGAGGCTATGAAATAGCTACTCTCTGGCTATTAAACACGCTAAATGGAATCAATTTCTAGAAAAAGAAGATCCGCGATCTATTTACAAAACAGAAAGGATGCTTACTATCTTCGGCCAAACGACGTTCCAGGGTAAATTCAGCGTGCTACGTAGTACGCTGTTCCCTCTACCAATAGCACTTAATCTAGCTTGGTACAATTATCGACCTAGTACTACGTGGGAATGGCCGGAACTAGCTATTTCGGAGCTAGAGAATGCATGTTCGGCAAAAATCAAAGGCAAAGTGCCAGGTCCGGACTCGATCAATCAAGATATTATTCGCCAAGCTTATCGTACGGATCCGGAACTATTTTATAGACTATTCGCTAGTCTACTGAATATCGGCTATCATCCACTTGCTGGAAAGAAGCTACAGGGGTAATACTCAGAAAGCCTGGAAAACCTGACTATTCGGCTCCGAAAGCATATCGCGTAAGATCGCTATTAAATTGCTTAGGCAAAATTAGTGATCGTAGCTACCTAGCGGAAACAACGACGCTATTGCACAATACGCAAATCGGAGGTTGACTAAAAAAGTCAGCTATCGACGCGACATTGCTATTGACGAATAAGGTTCAGCAAAATCGATTAGCAAAACGTATAACAATAACGCTGCTACTAGACATCAAAGGAGCGTTCGATCACGTGGCCAGAAACCAGCTATTAGCTATTTTGCGAAAGCTCGATTAGCTTGATCGCCTGGGTAGCTAGTTTTCTAGCTAATCGACAATTACGGCTCTTGTTCGACAACCAATTAGAGCAATTTAGTACAATTGATACCGCTATCTTGCCAATACTATTCTTGATCTATATTCGAGAATTAGCGTCAAAACTAGCGCCGACAGTATTTATAGTATCGTATATCGTAGACGATATGTCATTGACTATGTCATCAACTAGCCTACGGAAAAACGTACGCATTCTAGAACGCGAAGTAGCTAAACTAGCCGAACTAGCAAGCCAAAACCGAGCTAATCCATTTTACGACAGCAAAACTAGCTAGTATAATTAGCTTACGACTACCTGACAACAACGACGTACAGCCAAAAAAGTTAGTACGCTGGCTTGGCATTTGGTTCGATTCAATATGCACTAGTCAAGCTAGATCGGCTTTCAATAGACTAGCTAGACTAGCTAATTCGGAACGAGGATTGAGTCTTTTGCTATTCGACAATTGTACCTTGCTTGTGTGACTAGTGTTGCAGACTACGGTGCTATAATATGGTGGAAAGGCAGCTATTCGACAACTACAATGCTTATAAACCCTAGCGCTACGCAAAATACTAGGTGTTTTTCGAACTAGCCCTATTCGGCCGACGGAAGTCGAATCGGCACTATATCCGGCTAATGTACGACTAGACGCTAGCGTACAACAATATGCTATTCGAGCTTTAAAACTACCTCAAAATCACCCTATCAAACTAGCTCTACAAAGAGTTACAACTGGTATGCAGCTGCAACAAATCAAAGCTAGCTTAGCTAGTTCAGCTAGTTTAGCAAGATTAGAGCCTATTCAGCACTTCAAATACGCACCATGGAATCGCATTTCGCCGTACAAAGTCGAAATCAGTACGCTGTCAAAAGAAGACGCCACTAAATTGCACCAAACTATCTTGAATAGCCTAAGCTACCTTAGTACGATTAAAGATAGCCTAGTACGATACATCGTAATATCGACAATATTGGCCAATCACAACTAGTTTACAATGGAGAACTAGAGGAATCACGCAAGCTATTGAATATGCTAGCATAATAGCAAAACCTGACCAAACACATTAGTATAATAACAACAATATTAAAATGCTACTAGGAAACTTGATCTAAAAGGGGGCCAACTACCGAATCAGCGTTATAAGTAGCTACTAAGCCAAAAATCGATTTATGAATAGTTCAAGAACTATAGTTAAATTTTAAAGCTAGTAATAAACTAGACTACTCGAATGACTTTTTTTTTGGTCACCCATGTATGACACAACTTGCTCCATTATAGCTAGATTCGGGGAAAGATCGCCAATATAAAATAGTATGACGATATTGGGCTGCCTTGCGATATTCCGGTGTCAATTGCGCTAAATTGCTCCAACTGGTTGAAATCAAGCTAGTCGGTAGGTCGAGATTCTGTATAATAATAGCTAGTAGTTAATTTTGTAGCTCCGCGGTTGAAAGCTCCTTTGATATCTAATGGCACCGATGATGGTATAGTACGTTTTGCTAGCCAATTTTGTTGTATTTCATTGATCAGAAGCAGTCTACCTCTTATTTGCGTATTGTGTGGCAAAGTTTGTTTGTCAGGGTCCAGACAGGGGTCGAGCCCGACCCACTCACATGCTACACACAATGCGACACACCACGTATGGAGTCGATGGCGTACCGATGGCTATAAGGAGGGGCGAAGAACAAGAGTCGTACCGTAGAGAATAGCTTGTGTTCTGTATGCGTTATAATACTACAATCGATACAATAGATAATTCCGCACGTACTAGACTAGTCACTCTACCTGTGTTCTGGCACCTGACATTGTTGTTTCGGCCAAATAGCTAATTTTGCCTAGGTAATTTAATCGCGAAATGACTCGGAGCCGTAGTCTGGCTTTCCTAGCTTTTTGAGAATTGCATATTTCCAGCATTTTGGGTGATAATCGATATTTAATAGCTGTCACGACACGCGCTGTGGATCTACAGATACAGAGGGCAACGGTGGTATCATACGAGAATCTATAGCTGAGGAAGGAAGAGGAGCTCGAGAAGAGCAAGCTATATATACACGAGGGAGCCCTAGCGGCTCGGCAGTATGTCACGTGCCCGACCAGGGTCGGTACCGTGACAATAGCGTAGCAAATAGCCGATCAAATACTTCCGGAATTGTGTTGTAAGCTTGACGTCTATCTATATATCTATCTATATATATAAGATAAAATAAATTCAAATCGTTTTGATTGGCTCAATCTAATTCCGGAAAAATTGTCCATCACGTGCGGGCAGCACCTGACAATGTGTTTTACCCCAACAAAAAAATCGACATTGAAAAAATCGCTTATTTTGATCTAAAGCTTTTGAACTACTAATACGATTTTTAAAAATGTTAATGTTTTTTATTACGCTAATTAAAAGCTTTCTATTAAGCTAGCATATAGCTTGTTATGTATTCTATAAAAAAGTTATTCTTGATTTTGTTGTGGGTGATTTATGTAGCGACCGTCGCGGTTCACAAAACAAAGTGTCGTAATTACGTAATACGCGATCCGACAGCCTGTAAAACTTACAATACGTAATTTTACACTCTGTAAAGTTTACAATACTTGATTCTACAAACTGTAAAACTTACAATACGTGATTTTACAGCCTGTAATAAAATTATGTATTACTATATTAGCTATACAATTGTACTGTGTAGTTGTATTATATAAACTAAATATTAAAACTACAGTTTAATTAATAAAGTTAATAAAAAAACTGATTATATTAAAATAAATAAACTATAAAAGTAAACTATAAATTTAAAATTTAAAACAAATTATAAAAATTAAGTTTTATTGTGATTGAGTGTTAAGTTCTGTAACAGTCAGCCGAAGGGTTTTCAGCTGTAGGACTTTCAGGGCTGCAAGCGGCACGCTCCGCCCATGGCCAGCCACGGGCTTACAGCTACAGCAGCCACAGGCTTCCAGCTACAGAAGCTCCAGCAGCCACAGGCTCACAGCTCCAGCAGCTCCAGCAGCCACAGGCTCACAGCTACAGCACAGTGAAAGATATAAGGAACAGCTAGAGCTTTCTGAACAAAGCAAGCTTGAGTTTTTCCTTTCCATGTTAGACTTACAAGCATACTTCTAAATATCATCACTATTGCAACTACATCGCTAGCCACGTATCCTTATCTGTTATATTGCAAATCCCTCCTGCTGCCCTCTATTTGTTACAAGTTCTAACTACGGTAAAACTACGAGTATATATAACCCCGTTCCGGGTCACGTGAACGACACCCTTCGTTCAAGTGCGTGATCACAAGACCTCTCTAGTTAATTGTGCTAACATTTATTGTTATATATTAAAATTAAAATATAATAATAATAAAATAACTAACAAATGCTAATTAAATTTTTTTATTACAACGTACTAATTAAAAAATTAATAATAAAAATTAAGTATTAATACGTATATGAATAAGTTTATATAATTTACTAAATTACGTAAATTTGCAAGTTTTTATTATTTACATTTATTTAGCAATAAACTTTAATTTACAATTTAACAATTATTATTATTACAGCAAAAACGTAAGTAATAACTATTATGCTTTTTGTAAATTAATAAGAATTTTAAACACTTAATTAAAATTAAAAACTATACAATAACGAAATAAAACAACCAAATAAAAGTAATAATAAATACTAACAATATAAAACTAAAAAATTAAAAAATTAAAAAATTAAAATTGTAATAAAATAATAATACTGTTGGTTTTACGGGGGAGCATAGCGATATCACTATGTGAAAGGAAAGGTACTGTATTCTATTGATTGCTTGTTGTTAGTCTGTACTAGCTAGGTAAGATATATATGCGTGTTTCAAGATACGCTTTGGCCACGTAGTCAGGTGATATCGATGTTCCAACAGTTTGTAAAATAAAAAAAACAATAAAAAAAACAATAAAAAAACAATAAAAATCAATAAAAATCAAACTAAGCGTTTAACAAACTATTAAAAAACACTTAGTTATTTAGAAAAAAATCAATACTTTTTTTATTTTAAATAAAATAACAAATAAATCACGTGCCCCGCAGAGCGAGCTGAGTTCTTTTAGCCGTAAGCTCGTATTATATCTGATCGAATCAGGCCCAGGTATGTTTTCTTTAATTTTTGCGTTTTTTAGCTCAGAAATAGCTAATTTAGGCCATTCCCAATCTTTAGCTTATAATTGTTCCGAGCTAGATTAAGTGAAACTAGTGGTAGAGGATACAACGTATTGCGTACGTCGCACCACATATTCTGACATATTCTACAGATTCTACATATTCTACAGATTCTACATATTCTACATATTCTACATATTCTACATATTCTACAGATTCTACATATTCTACATATTCTACATATTCTACATATTCTACATATTCTACATATTCTACAGATTCTACAGATTCTACATATTCTACATATTCTACATATTCTACATATTCTACATATTCTACAGATTCTACAGATTCTACATATTCTACAGATTCTACAGATTCTACAGATTCTACAGATTCTACAGATTCTACAGATTCTACATATTCTACATAGTTTAGCTAGTTCAGCCAGCTTAGAGCACATTCAAGTACGCCCCATGGAATCGAACTACGCCTTACAAAGTCGAAATCAGCTCGTTATCAAAAGAGGATGCCACCAAATTGCACCAAGCCAGCCTAAATCGCCTAAGCTACCTTAGTACAATTAATATCTACTCCGACGCATCTATGATTCCGAGCATCGAATCGACAGGGATAGGAGTAGGCTTTATTGCGCTACAACACGACAATCAAGGATAGCCAATAACAGCTAGTTTACAATGGGGAACTAGAAGGAATTACACAAGCTATTGAATATGCTAGTACAATAGCAAAGCTTGGCTAAAACTACAATATTTATGCCGACAATCAAGCCGCACTTAATAGGCTAAAATCAGCTAACGACAATCCCGGCCAATCACAGCAAATCAGAACTAGCGAAGCTACGTTACGCACAATAGAAAAAGGAGCTTCTATAGCATTAAAGGGGGTCCCAGGACATACGGATATTTACGGAAACGACCAAGCCGACAAACTAGCTAAACCTAGCACTACAACTACTAGTTTTACTCACACCCCCTCTATTTGTTCAAACTACACTTGTAATACTTGAAGAACTAGCTCACTAGCCTATCCCTCCCAGCAATAGCCAGCTCGACGCGTGGTGCGCGTAAGAAAGCTGTGGTTGTGCCAAGTGACACTGTCGATATGATCGACGTGCCTATCGAATCAGCTAGCCTAGAGCTACCGAATCGACTAGCTACAAGCTCCTTTACGCCTGCAATAGAGCTCTCGTTGAGCTCTGATCCGTTGAGCAACCCTTTTTCGACTGAAATTTTTTCTGCCGCGTCTCACCGCTTGAGCCGCAACCTAAATAAGAAGCGTACGGGCCATAGTTTTCCCGTTCCCGACAACTGTAACAACTCAAGCTGAACAGGGATCTCGATCCGTAGATCCAGGTGGAAGGACTCAAAGGTGTGAACAACTATCAATTGCTATAACTAAGAGAACAAGCTACAGACAGAAGAAGGGAAGGAAAGCAGCGCTCTATATACAGGAAGTTGGCCGGAGGCCAGTAAGCGAGCTCTGGGGTGTCCGGCGCTGAGCTCCGTCCGAGCTCTGGGGTGTCCGGTGCTGAGCTCCGTCTAAGAAGTCAGGGCCGTGACAACAACGCGAAAGAACCACGCGTCGGAACAACCACAACAACAACAACAACAGCTGTAACAGAAAAAGGGCAGCGGGAGGGATTGCAATATAACAGGTGAGAACAAGTGACAAGCGCTGTAGTTGCAACAGTGATGTATCAGGAGAGGGCTCGGGACGTATTAGAAAGGGTAGAGATTAGTCTTTGTTCAATATGAGTTGATTGGTGACACACTACTCCAGCACCTTACAGTTTAACAGTGCTCTATCCCAGAAGAGCCTGTAGCCGACCTAAACCGACCTGTGCTTGCTGTAAACCATCCCTAACCGACTCTGACTGTTACAGCTGTAAACCATCCTTAACCAACTCTGACTGTTACAACAGCTCATGAGCTAGTTTTGTAAGCTAGAGATCTATTGACCAAAGCTAGCCTAGCTATGCAATCACGTGACGAGCAATCAAAGCTACTGGATTTGCTAGAGATTTTCAAGGAATACACGGAACAAGACAAATTGCGTACTGTAACAGCCACGATCGGTTCAAGGAAGGTTTACAGTGGTGACAGCCAGAGCCGGTTAGGGATGGTTTTACAATAGGCCACGATCGGTTTAAGGAAGGTTTACAGCGGTGACAGCCAGAGCCGGTTAGGGGTGGTTTTACAATAGGCCACGATCGGTTTAAGGAAGGTTTACAGCGGTGACAGCCAGAGCCGGTTAGGGGTGGTTTTACAATAGGCCACAATCGGTTTAAGGATAGTTTACACTAAAGTCGGTTAGAATTGGTTTACAGTATCACAGGTCGGTTTAGTACTGTTAAGCATTGTTAAGGATATAAAGAACAGCCAAAGCTTCTTGGAAAAGAGTAAGCCTGAGTTTTTCTCTTTAGACTCACAAGCATACTTCTAATATCAACACATTACTATTGCAACCACAGCGCTTGTCAAGTGTTCTCACCTGTTATATTGCAATTCCTCCTGTTGCCCTCTATTTGTTACACGTACGGCCTCTACAATCAATCTAGAACCTACAACTACAGCTACAGCACTTACAGCTACAGCACCCAAATCAACACCGTCGTAACGCGTCTATAGCTACGACTAGCAATAAGTCTACAGCCAAGCCTCAGGAATTGGACCCTAGTTCAGCCTAAATCAAAAGCAAAAGTAGCTAATCCAGCTACTTTAAAAATTGAACTAGGCAAAAACTGTAACAGATAGAGGGCAGCAGGAGGGATTGCAATATAACAGGTAAGAACACTTGACGAAAGCTGTAGTTGCAATAGTGATGAATTGATATTAGAAGTATGCTTGTAAGTCTAACATAGAAAGAAAAACTCAAGCTTGCTTTGTTCAGAAAGCTCTAGCTGTTCCTTATATCTTTCACTGTGCTGTAGCTGTGAGCCTGTGGCCGTTGTAGCTGTAAGCCTGTGGCTGACCATAGGCGGAGCGTGCCGCTTGCAGCCCTGAAAGTGCTACAGCTGAAAAGCCTTCGGCTGGCTGTTAGGCTGTCACGATGGCCGTCTCTAACCGACCCTGGCTGTTACAGTCTGGCTGTTACAGCGGCAAATGTCAAGCATTCTGCCATATCGACACATATTGCAGAACAAGCCTAAATGCAAGCTATGTGGTGAAGATCACGCTTGCAACAACACGCTTGCAACATGTGCAACACAAAAGGAGCTAAATGCGTGCATCTAGTTCCTAGTTGTGCAAATTGCAAAGGGAATCATACAGCTGATGATCGAATATGCGAGGTTTTTACTTCAATTAAATCGACTAAGCTAAATTAGCATGATTAGTAGCAATACTAAAGTCTTACAAGTAAACCTCAACAAAAGCGCCGCAGCTACCGAATCAGCAGGAGGGCGATGGCTGAACACCTGTATGCGGTGCCCTCTACGAACCTGGAATCAATATTACTCTCCTGAGGCAGTTTAATAACGATTCCAGAGCCGAGATTCAGCCCAAACAGTGATGTAGGACGATTTCTGGGGCCGAAGTGAAAGGAGGAGCAGAGTTTTCACGCCAAGGCCAGAGGTTTTTCTATGAGAGGTATCACTTCGGTTCAACAATAAACCCTCTACAACACTGAAAAATGAGTTTAAACACGACTTTAGCTACTCTCGAACCAGCTTTCAATTATTTGCACCGGTTTACTATACGAGTTTCGGAACACACAACGTGGAAAGGCTGAGGAAGTGAGCTGGAAGAATAGTGGAAAGTTACACGTACGACAAAACTACAACACAAGCATTTGGGCGGCTCGTACCTTCGATAGATATATACCCATGGCCGGAGGAAGGATTGCGGAGAAAAGTCGACAAGGCGAAGGCTGTAATAGAGAAAGACGTGTAGGGAACGAAAGGATCGACGGACGTGGAGAAAGGACTCTTTTTCATTGGGACTCGATCCCCAACGCTCACTGGAATATATGAGAGGTTTTTGGAAGAAGTATGTTAAGGCTACTAGTCTATTGATATTGGCTAGTACAGTCCTTGTAGGGTACTTGTGCCCCTGCTTCGTCCTTTTTTACTCTCGAGACTTTGTATATATTGTTAACACCCCAACCGAATTGCTAGGCCCGAGTGCCCCGGCCGTGCTACATAGTCCTCGACTGGTACAGCACGTTAAAAGGAATAATAATAATAATAATAATAATACCGAATCAGCACTTCAGCTAGCTATAGTTAAAAGTCGACATAATAGTAGTTCAAGAACCATGACTAGTTCAACCAGCCGATAATGAGCTAGACTATTCGGTAACACGTTCAATAGCTCATTCAGCATTTCTACAAATTTTGCCAGCCGACCTTTCATTCCGACCTCATACGCTAGTCTACGTAGCAAAAAGCTATCGGCCAATAGCTACTATAGCGAGCACATCACCACGTGACTCCGACATGCTTGCTATCGATATCGTAGAAGGAACGTCAAAATTACACAACTTCTCAATATCTACCATGAATCAGACCAAGCTAGATTAGGGCCAAAACACTAGAAAGGTGCCCGTATTCTAGAACGCTACAGCCAAGTACGATTTTTCTAGGCGATTTTAATACGCATCATCCCTGGTGGGATCCACTAGCAAAACCTAGTCCTAATGCCGACGAGCTAGTCAGCTGGATCGAAAATCAAGAACTAGCGCGCTATTGCATACGCCTGGCGAAGGCACCTTTTTTCGGCCTCAACTAGCTAGAGAATCGGTACTAGATTTGACTCTAATTTTGAGCAATTTAGCTGAACTAGTCGACGACTGGCAAATTTTGGCTGATTTAGGCTCGGACCATTACGGAATTCTTTTTACAATACGCGGAGCTTGCACTAGCGCGGATTTCGACAATAGCAATACGCAAACTAGATTTAATACGCAACTAGCTGACTGGCCACGATTTTTCTGAAGCTTTTGCTAAAGAAATCGAAAATAGTTCAGCTTAGTACAATTAATCAAAGTAGCTCAGCTAGCTTGGAACTGCTTCAGGATCTTAATTTGGAAATCGGACAAATCCTACAACATGCTAGTGCTAGCTATTCGGATACGCTAGTTACTGATTTTTTAGATCAAGCTGCGGAATTGCTTACTACAGCTATTTGTAACAGATAGAGGGCAGCAGGAGGGATTGCAATATAACAGATAAAAATACGTGACTAGCGATGTAGTCGCAATAGTGATGAATTGATATTGGAAGTATGCTTGTAAGTCTAACATGGAAAGAAAAACTCAAGCTTGCTTTGTTCAGAAAGCTCTAGCCGTTCCTTATATCTTTCACTGTGCTGTAGCTGTGAGCCTGTGGCTGCTGGAGCTTCTGTAGCTGTGAGCCTGTGGCTGACCATAGGCGGAGCGTGCCGCTTGCAGCCCTGAAAGTGCTACAGCTGAAAAGCCTTTGGCTGGCTGTTAGGCTGTCATGGTGGCCGTCTCTAACCGACCCTGGCTGTTACAGTCTGGCTGTTACACAGACGTTACTTTCTTTTCATCTCTGAGTTTCTTTAAATTTAGGGCTGTATTATTTCGATATAAGACCTTTCCTTAAGTGCTCCGAATTTTGAAAAGACTTTAATGGTCGCGATTGAACAAGGGGGATAGCCGAAACGGTGATTAGTGGCATAAATAAAACGATCGACAGCATAATCAACCTGTAACAAGTCAGCCGAAGGGTTCTCAGCTGTAGGACTTTCAGGGCTGCAAGCGGCACGCTCCGCCCATGGCCAGCCACGGGCTTACAGCTACAGCAGCCACAGGCTTCCAGCTACAACAGCTCCAGCAGCCACAGGCTCACAGCTACAACAGCTCCAGCAGCCACAGGCTCACAGCTACAACAGCTACAGCAGCCACAGGCTCACAGCTACAGCACAGTGAAAGATATAAGGAACAGCTAGAGCCTTCTGAACAAAGCAAGCTTGAGTTTTTCCTTTCCATGTTAGACTTACAAGCATACTTCTAATATCAATTCATCACTATTGCAATTACATCGCTAGCCACTATCCTTATCTGTTATATTGCAAATCCCTCCTGCTGCCCTCTATTTGTTACACAACCACAGACTTTTCTCTATTGCTAAGTGGTCTCCTTAGGGAGAAATAGTTAAAGAAAGTGACATATTAATAACTTCGTAGACCTGCTCAGAAAAAATTTATGATTCCAAAACTAGAGATTTGTCTCGTGACACAGTGCGTCTCGGGACGCAGGGACAGACGTTAGCAATATATTTACTCCCAGCCACGAATAACGTCCCTCCCTGCGTGCCGAGAAACCCTACGTGCCGAGAAAAACGATAGGTACTTTGACTTTAAACATCTATAACTTTTTACACACATTGATGTCTCTAATTTTTTTATACAAGTCGTATTCTATGGCTATTCCTAAATACTCAAGACATCTCTTATTAAAAATTTACGTTTGTGTCGTCGCCCTCACTAGGAACTTGCAAGGGGTCTATCTTTATAGCATAACAGAGTTCCTTTACTATAGCACTACTATTGCGCTCTTCTCACTTCTAATTCTCATAAAACCGTTCTACCTAAGCCCCAAAGTCTCCCACAGTACTAGAGAAACATTATCAGCCTTATGGCGGGTGCAGCATGCAAATTCATGCAAGATCGCCACACGCTTTGGTACCTCTTATCAAGCCGACCCACAAAAAGCACGCCATCGACGCCAAGCGTTTATACTTACATAATAAAAATTTTACGGCCGCTTAGACCAATATGGATTCTGCAACAAAAGGTGGTGTGAGGATGTTTAGGGAATGTCAATGTCCCTCCGTCCAGTTTACGACTTATACTGTAAGAGTTAATCTAGAAGATTCTAGAAACCAAGTGGCAATTATTAATTACAATAAAGCCACGCGCTCCCCTTGAACCCTCTATGAAATAGAGATACAAAGAAAGAGATATCATATTAAGACTATAATACAAGGTTTATTATACTAGTTCTATACTACAAGCTTTAGCCCTTGTCTAAACTGAAGAAATGAAAGTCTCCCCGATGAATGTCCTAAAACGATAGTTTTATCACTAAAAGCTTCACACGTAGATCGGTAATCAGGAGGCAGCCAGAGAATATTTGCTTTACCTTCTACTACCCAATGATTAGATACACGTAAAGTAGGTAGCAGATTGCCGTCTGGTGAGAAGGCGACCGAAGTGACGGAGGCAGAGTGGCCCTCGAGCGTCTGCTGCACTGCTCCAGTCGCGGCGTCCCAGAGCCGTACCGTGTTGTTAGACCCAGACACGACCTGCTTGCCGTCTGGTGAGAAGGCGACCGAGCTAACCCAGTTCGAGTGGCCCTCGAGCGTCTGCTGCACTGCTCCAGTCGCGGCGTCCCAGAGCCGTACCGTGTTGTCCCCAGACCCAGACACGACCTGCTTGCCGTCTGGTGAGAAGGCGACCGAGCTAACCCAGTCCGAGTGGCCCTCGAGCGTCTGCTGCAACGCTCCAGTCGCGGCGTCCCAGAGCCGTACCGTGTCGTCGTAAGACCCAGACACGACCTGCTTGCCGTCTGGTGAGAAGGCGACCGAACTAACCCAGTCCGAGTGGTCGTCGAGCGTTTGCTGCAACGCTCCAGTCGCGGCGTCCCAGAGCCGTACCGTGTCGTCGTAAGACCCAGACACGACCTGCTTGCCGTCTGGTGAAAAGGCGACCGAAGTGACCCAGTCCGAGTGGTCGTCGAGCGTCTGCTGCAACGCTCCAGTCGCGGCGTCCCAGAGCCGTACCGTGTTGTCGTTAGACCCAGACACGACCTGCTTGCCGTCTGGTGAGAAGGCGACCGAGCTAACCCAGTCCGAGTGGCCCTCGAGCGTCTGCTGCACTGCTCCAGTCGCGGCGTCCCAGAGCCGTACCGTGTTGTCCCCAGACCCAGACACGACCTGCTTGCTGTCTGGTGAGAAGGCGACCGAGCTAACCCAGTTCGAGTGGCCGTCGAGCGTCTGCTGTAGTGCTCCAGTCGCGGCGTCCCAGAGCCGTACCGTGTTGTTAGACCCAGACACGACCTGCTTGCCGTCTGGTGAGAAGGCGACCGAAGTGACGGAGGCAGAGTGGAGCGTCTGCTGCAACGCTCCAGTCGCGGCGTCCCAGAGCCGTACCGTGTTGTCGTTAGACCCAGACACGACCTGCTTGCCGTCTGGTGAGAAGGCGACCGAGCTAACCCAGTCCGAGTGGCCCTCGAGCGTTTGCTGCAACGCTCCAGTCGCGGCGTCCCAGAGCCGTACCGTCTTGTCCCCAGACCCAGACACGACCTGCTTGCCGTCTGGTGAGAAGGCGACCGAGCTAACCCAGTCCGAGTGGCCCTCGAGCGTCTGCTGCACTGCTCCAGTCGCGGCGTCCCAGAGCCGTACCGTGTTGTCGTTAGACCCAGACACGACCTGCTTGCCGTCTGGTGAAAAAGCGACCGAGCTAACCCAGTCCGAGTGGTTGTCGAGCGTCTGCTGTAGTGCTCCAGTCGCGGCGTCCCAGAGCCGTACCGTCTTGTCCCAAGACCCAGACACGACCTGCTTGCCGTCTGGTAAGAAAGCGACCGAACTAACCCAGTTCGAGTGGCCGTCGAGCGTCTGCTGTAGTGCTCCAGTCGCGGCGTCCCAGAGCCGTACCGTCTTGTCCCCAGACCCAGACACGACCTGCTTGCCGTCTGGTGAGAAGGCGACCGAGCTGACGGAGCTCGAGTGGCCTTCGAGCGTCTGCAGCGCTGCACTCCAATGCTCTTGTACTCTAGGCTTTCTTTGGATCCAAGAGGGGATGCAATTTTCAAATGTATCTCGAACAATGCTCTTTTCTGGAGAAAAGACAAGTGCTGAACAATATGATTGAAGGGGTGCCTGTTCAATTACTGGTCGGTTATAGAGGGCGAACCGCTTTGCATCATGTATAAACGCACGTAAGTCGGGATTTTCATCGGCCTTGTTTACTTAGTATATTTTTCTCACGATATAGTCAAATAACATAAAGAAACTTACATGAAAATTCTCGAGCTTCATAATCATCACGATACCATCTGGCAGGCTTTTCATTAGGCTAAGCGCCTCAAGCCAGTAAAGATAGCTCTTTCTTAAAAAGCTGCAGACCGAGCCACTACATTCAAGGTTATTGGTTGTGTTCCCTCGAGTATAACAGTCGATCAGGTGGTCCACCCAGTAGAGACAAGAATATCGTGCTGCGGCTAGTGGGTCTGGCTCAGGCTCCTTGACTTGGTCGATAGAGATTCCAGGAGCATTTAGGCTATAGATGTCTCGTCGCAAAGTCCTAGACATGACCTTGAGTGATCTCAAGAAGATGACATAGTGGGTCCCTTTCTCTCCAGAAGGAAAGATTTCATTGAATGCCTTTGCAAGAAGGTAGTCCTTTGCGGACTGATGTACAAAATAGATCGCATCTTTTCGAACGGTTAAGAACGAACCGCAAAAGCCAATAATCTCCTGTAATGACTCTACATCGTCGGACATGTCTTCGAGCACATCGATGAGCGATGCCAGCTCAGGCAAAGTGACAGGTCGGTACACGATCGCGATCGAGGCTAGTATTCGATTGCAGAGATTAGTATAGTTTGAGTTGTGTATTTGCTTCATCATTCGCTCGTAAAGAGCGTCAAGCCCTGGTGGAAAATCGTTTAGCCTTGCGAGAATAGCCAATTTGGGGATGCTCTCGAGATCCTGACAGACCAAAGCTACCCAGAGGAAAGTGCCGTTCGCATTTGAGGATAGATGGTCGAGCACTGCGTCTCGAATCCTGTTGTTATACTTCTTTCGCTGTGCCAGCTCAAGCACTTTATGTCGGATGAATATGCTGACAGCCGCAGAAATAGACTCTACATTCAGCTCAAGACTGAGATTCTGCCCGGCGTTCATCAGCCGTTCCCCGATATCCGGCCAGTTACGGCTAGAGACAATCCACTTGACACGAGGAGATTCGGACGACTTCCGGACGATAAAGTCTAATAGTTTCGGCAAGTCTGCTACGCATTCATCGAGTGCATCGATGATCAAGTAGGTTGTGTTTAAGCCCGGGTCCTGCAGAATGCTTGTGAAAATCTCGGACAAAGCAACCCAGGCATTCGCATCCTCGAAAAGAGTTTTGCCTCGTTGATCATACTTCTTCCGTACATGCGAGACAAGCGATGGCTGCTGATCGACAAGCATATATATCAGACCTCGCAGCATGGCTGTTGCGTTGTTAATTCGCGAATCAGTAGCCTGGTAGAAGAAGTACGATAGAAGATCCGAATTGGCTATAAACCTCTTCAGCTCGTTGATAATGCCGCAGAGTAGCATTGTCTTGCCCTTGCCGGGATCCCCTCTAATCCATAGCAGTCGGCTCTGCTGGGCGCTGCGCCATTGTTGGAAGTGGGAGTTCTCAAGGATCCAGCGATACGAGTCCTCTAGTAAGCTACCCTTAGTGTCCTCAATACGCTTCTTGTCATCGCGGGGATCAGTAAGGTGTAACTCTTGGATACATTTTTGCATCTTGTCGAACTCGTCCTTAAGCCGGGCGAGTGCATTTGCTGTCCCCTCGCCATAGATAGGGAGTATATAGACGTCGAAAATACCTAGCAATGAGTACGCTATATCTTCTTCTCGCTTGGTCCGGCGGTGTTGTATCCATCGCGATCGCTCCTGGAAGCTGAACTGAGATAAAGGATCTCCTTGAAGCGCAGAGTGAGGAATGTTCGTGATCTCGCAAATCAGTTGCCCTAGAGAACTCTTGTCACTAAGATGCTTGCGTTCCCGGGAGAAGAATTCAACCGAAAATGGAGCAAGGAGCTCTTGAAGCGTCCAGCCTCGAGTGAACCATCTACTCTTCCGGAAATCCGATTCCCACGCCCGCGGATTGCCCTCATTGTTGATGTCGACGGGAGGAATAGAGACATCCGACAAATAAACGTAGCATCGAGTCGCATTACGGTACCAGCGGAACATAGAGTTAATAGAGCGTGAGATTTCAGCGTCGCTTCTCTTGTCGATACAGCAGGTGTCAATCCAAAAGTATAGCAGACCATCCTGTCTAGCCTGTTCTTCACAGAACTGGATCTTCTCATAGCCAGGCTTATCCTCGCCAGTGCCGTTTATTATGTCCTCAAAAGTAACCTCCTCTATATCCGCCCCCCATGTGTGTGAAAGAATAGCATATTGGGGAATGCCATCGCCATTTAGGTCCTCGGTCAGGCTAAACTGGCCAGTGCTGTTGCGTTGCAGAAGACGCATTAGCAAGGATAGTTTTCGAGAACTTTAAGAAATATAGCTTGCCGTGAATCGTCGCAGAGTCAGCACGTAGGTGGAGGTGTTTGTCGAGTTGGATTGAAGGTTGAATGCAGGCTGGGTTCTTGTACCTGAACTGCAGCCTGGTGATAATCGTGGCATCGATGTGCATTGCTGCTGTACGCAAAGCTTGCCGATCGCTAGCGAGCTGCTGTAGGTGGCCATGATTGACCAGATTGTTTGACGCTCATGCGCGATTGAGCAATTATTTATTGTTGTCGCTGATGGTTTTAGCCTTCCGTACACACAGGCAATGTTATCTCCGTGTTCTTCGAATGAATGCATAATTCAAGCAAAAGTTGCCGGATACCATTTTGGGGCCTAAGGCAGAAAGTTCACTTTCATGCCACAGTTGGTCCAGGTGCCTAAGGCTTTAAATTCACAGAGCATGGCAAAAATAGTATTTCGTAAGTATCATCCGCGAACTATCTTGTATGAGTTTGCGAGCTACAGCAGCTACAAGGCTCATAGCAATTTCCAACTTTTGCTATAGGGCTCTGAGGGCCGTATATAGGCCTTTCATGAGTTCCGACAGTGGTATAAGCTGAATAGTTGTGCTTTGTTAAAGAAATTTTATTGCCCTACGAAAGGAGACTATCTGCAAAACAGGCACGAACGCAACAATGCGGATGTAATTTTCTAGGTAGGAGGGATCAAGACATTCAGGAGTGGCTATAAAATACCACTTATAAAGAAATGAAAGAAGGATCGATGTGTGCACAGAGTCTGAATTTCCCAAAGTCAAAGTACCTATCGTTTTTCTCGGCACGGTGGGTTTCTCGCTACGCAGGGACGGACGTTATCCTTAAGTCGGCGTTTATATGTTTGAAATAACATCTTAGTACTTGTATCAAAGCCGTTGATCGCTTGACTTGTGGATATGTATCCACTGCATCCCAATTTATGCTCACCTCCTGCTCCAAACGTTATTTGAACAATACCATCAGAGCCGACCATCGTAATACAATTCTTATCGATGATTGCGGTAAAAAATAAACCCAAGTCTACCACTGATTTCTTAATTGGGTTAAGTCCAACAAAGGGTTTTGGTTGCCCAACCTTAAAAATATCAATACGCGGTACATAGGTGTCACGATAATCTGCCGTTGCAAAGCTTCCCGTGCGAGGCTCAATCTCATAACCCTCTGCTTTAAATCTAAAGTCTCGGCTTACCCATCGATACTTGTTGGTATGAGATTGCTCGCTGACCCATGGGTCATCCCATTCAGTAACCTGGTGGATTTCGTTATCAAATATAACAGCAGCCGCTGTACGATGAAGTCGGTTCAGAATAAACGCACTGTGAGCAGTAAAGATGATAGTGTCTACACCACTGTTTGACCACATGTCGCGCCTAGTATTGAAGGATCTGCTGGGATCCGCTTGGTCAATGGCGAAATTGTCCCAGAGAACTACTCGGCCATTATGAGTTGTACCAGCAAGAGTGGTTCCACAAATGACGATATCACTGTAGTATTTGTAACCGTTGTTTGTCCTGTCACAGTGCTGATCTAGTAAGGTTGCAATCGTTTGCTTGCTTTTTCTGTCCCACACTAGGATCTTTGGGTCTTCAAAGCTTCCGATTGCAGTGCAGACCCATTCCTCACTGGCGCATATTGCTGTTATTGACTCTGATTCGGGAAAGCCTGGCCAAGAAACCTGTTTGACATCTCCAGTATCAAATTCAAAGCATTGAAATGGTCCAATATCAGAGGGACGATTGAACGCGAAATAAGTTTTAACAGCCATAAAACCTTTACAGTAGGCTGCGAGTATAACATGCTTGAAATCGAGTGTCGGCACTTTCGTCAAACTAAAGTGTGAACTGGAAAGAGAGGCAAGGTCTACGACAACAAGCTCTTCAACTTGTGTCTCCCCAATAAAAGACCTGCATATAAGGTGTTTCCTAGTGGAATTAGTTAGTATCTCTAATGGAAGTTCTATCGTTTACTTTACCCATCTGTCAGAAACCTAATAGAGCTAAAAGTTATGACGCCGATATTCGGTAGGTCAAGCTTTCTAACTAGTGGTTCCCCTTTAAATAACTCTTCATCGTCCGTTAGATAGTTATCAGTGTCTCTTTTAACAGCATCGCCCCCGCCTCCCCAGGCGTTTTCAATAATGCGAGGTTTCATTTTAACGAATTGACCTACGGTACCGTGCA
Source organism: Bisporella sp. PMI_857 (assembly GCA_021307315.1). Lineage (NCBI taxonomy): Eukaryota > Fungi > Ascomycota > Leotiomycetes > Helotiales > Helotiaceae > Bisporella > Bisporella sp. PMI_857. Next base: position 48,953 of record JAJSPD010000132.1, on the reverse strand, counting down.
TGTTAATGCAAAAGCAAATAACTTATATGCTCCCACTCATAAGGTCATCAATTGAAGCCCAGATCGCCGAGGACTAAGTGTCTTGAGACTATGGATGACCTCACACCTTTAAAAAGTTGATGACAAGAAAGGAGCAGAGTCGTATGTGGCTAGGGATAATTTCTTAGGTTGATTTCAAAAACGATATGACCAAAATGAGGCTGAGTGGCTTGAGACTACGGATGACCTCAACTATTGAAAATCCCCGGGGCTGTGCGTTCGTTGCCCCCGAAGTCCTCGCTATCGTTCTGCTGATAGGTGGATGACTGGTATTGAAGTGGTCAGGCACGTCAGGAACCCAAGTAGCTGAGGCGCTCGGTCTAGCCTGTTTCAAAAAATATGCCTGCTGATGAGTGTTTTTGTCCCTTCTGGTGCTGTTCTATCTATGATATTTCTTGCTGCGTCTACAGTGCAACGTTATAACGCAAGGATAACTAACCTTAGACGTCTCGGATCGAGAGGCTGGATTGGTGACTTGGTTAGTCGGGATACAGGGTTTCAATCTAACAATTCATTGTGACTTTGCTGACCGTACTGGTAGTTGAACGGTGAGTATTTGTGTAGATATCCGTTCGATACAAACAGCCTTTGACTAGCTAATCCATGGCGAACGCATACCCATATTTCTTAACTGCTTGTCTTTCTACTACCCTCCGCCGATGATTAGGATGGCTTCCACGTTTCCCGGAAGCCGCCTCGAGATAATGCCAGTATGCTTTGGTAGTATCAATGTCAACGATCAAGACCTGCGCTTTTTGAATGGCTGCACAGGCTTACGGTTTTGCCAATGCTCCCTCGAGATCCTCTATCAGCCAATCCAGGGAGTAGAAAGACGACTATACCGAGATGAGCAACTTTGTTATCTCACTGAATTTCTCGATGATGGAATCGCAAATGCTATCGGCCTACAACTTAAGTCTCCATTTTACGTAGATGCAGATTGCTTGGTCGTTCTCACGGCGAAGTCTGGCGGCATTCCCGTAGCTCCTGCCGCTCAATACGAGATTCGGTTTCATTTCGCTCTTCAGGATCAAAAAAAATGGTTTCCCTTGAGCCTGCATCAGCTGTTTGGACTAGAGCCTTCCCAATGGCAGCCCACAGAAAATTTCAGCAACGGACTTCATCCTTCAATTAGGGCCAGAGGATGTCACCCTCTGGCTAGCATAGGCACTGGCCAGCGTGGCGCCCCTGCTCTCTATCGAGTCCGCGTAGAATACAAGCACGACGACATTCAGGAACTCCAGCCGATTCACAAATGGCAGCTCATCGTCTGGGATTTGAGAATTCGCTGCAGGTGGATGGACCGAGTTCCCTCAGGCACGTCTTCACCCGAGCACATGAGCGGCATTTCGAACTTGCTACCGCCGAAACTTTCCCCCACTTTCATTCCTTCTGGTGCTTCTTTGGCCAGCCTCGCAGTGCCTACTATAAAGATACCAAAACCATCCTTGCGGCGACGCTTGAAAGCACGATATACCCCACGAGATCAAACTTATGCAACTACGACAAAACGCAGAAGTAGCAGACTAGAAAGTAAAGAAGTGGTAAAGAAAGCAAAGAAAAGTGACAACTAGAATCAACCTTTTTAGCAAATGAATAATAAGAATCTCTCATACTTCCTTGTTGAACTCTATCCGAGGAAATGTTCGCTCGTGAGATCAAGGGAACGGAGTAAGATGGTGGAGGTATACTAACTCCAGCATATATCCAGTCTGTTAGCGCACAACCGTCACAGGACCAACTACTTTATCCCCTCTAATTACGTGCGAAGAAGCGGCGGTGGGCGTTGTCGAGGTCTCTCGTTGCTGCAGTGGAACTAACATCAACATAGCCGAACTTGGGGGACTACATATCCAAGTGCCACGAAGTATCCTCCTAACCACTACCTACTTCACGTGTATGGATACCCCTGCTACGCTAGGATATAAGATCAAGTTTATGTCCCGATTAATGCTACAGCGTTATCGATTCAGGGAGTTCACAAAGTATGCAATGAACGATTGATTGATTTTTGCAGTTTTCTATATACATGAAGCAAGCTCTTCTTATATGCAAGAGGAGTGCGTAAGTTATTACGAATGATGGCGACTCAGCTCTTAGGAGCCGCGTAAGGAGAGTAAGTGGCAAACTATAGTTCCTGATTCGACAAGCGTCAGGTAAGTTATACGACGGAAATCTTGAAGTGCTGGAAATAATGCACCAACTTCATAAGTTGTAACCTTTCGCTCCTCGTTCCGGATAACTTCTGACTCCTTCCCCATGTCCTGGCATATTTCCTCTCCGACTTCATCAAGACCCCTGAGCCCAATATCCCAACCTCCCATTGCTAACCACTTCCCCTCTCCTGACTTCTGCTTCCGCAATCTCCTCTACTGTTACACCATATAATTAATGGAAACAAGAACGGAGACCTTCTCTTCAGTCCCTGCGAGGCGAATATCCCGCAGCATATTGCCAAGATATAAAATGCTCAACACTGAATAACGTCCCTCCCTACGTAGCGAGAAACCCTGCGTGCCGAGAAAATTGATAGGTACCTTGACTTTGAATATTTCCAATTTTTTACACCTATTAATTAATGTGTTATTTTTGTATAATTTATATTTCGTAGCTACCCCTGAACACTTTGAGCTCCTTTTACTAAAAATTTACATTCAAATTGTCGCCCTCCAACCTGATGCACGGGATGTCGCCGTTTACAGCAGAAAAGGGTTCCTTCGCTATAACCCCGCCACCAAGCTTTTATTACTTCCAATACTTTTCAAAGGATTTTACTTAAGCTTAAATACCTCAGTACTTTATAAAAGATCGTCACCAACCTTGTGGCTGCGGCAGCACGCATATTCATACAAGATCGCCACACGGGTCGGTACTTCCAGTTAAATGACTAACTAATTTTGGTTAGCGCACAGACCGTGCACCGGCGCATAATACCTTTGGTAATTACGCCGTAGTTAGAGTTGAAGTTATCAAAAATGAAAAAGAAAAGCTTCCGAGGCGGCCAACAATTCGGTTCTTCAGAAGGATCTAAAATTAGACCAAGAAGTAGAAGGTGAAAAGTTGAAATCAAGGAACCCACATCTTGATTTAAAGATTCGTTCCACGGGGTCAATGCACATGTCCGAGATGTATGAACTGCTCATCCCAAAATCTAACTTCTATCCCAGCTGGGAGAGAAGATGAATCCCTTGTTTCTGTCGATGGCGTCGGAGGAAAAGTATGTTCCAGGGTGGTAACCTAATAATGCATTAGCCCAACCATAAAGCGAGAACATCCCTGTATTACCGAGTCCATCATTCCACCAGGTTTGCCGCTCAGTTTTTGGAATCCTGGGATTCTGAAATGCTTTACACATTTGAAGCCCGCGCTCAACCAGCCCGATTCATGTTACCTTATTACTACCTCATTAACATAATAATTGAAAAAGGAGGGGTGTTCTCTTATGGTTGGCTCAATGTATCAGGTCGCTGTCCCAGAACAGCTTTCCGGAAACGCGCTTTATAACTCCTATTCTCAAATATAAAGCATCAATCCAAAAATCCAGATCTGGAATTTACGATTTGAGATGTTCTGTTTTCGGATCTTCAAGATACCAACATCCTATTTTTAGATAGCCACAACGCATTTTGCACAAAGTTTACGATTGATTGGCAAACAATGATTCCCAATCTAAGAACAGTGCTTTTCAATTCACGAAGTATCAATTTTGCCATCTCAAGTTTAACGAGCTAGAATTCGTGAAAAGTGCTGTTCTCGGGTTTAAAGCATGAAACTATCAATATAAAAACGCAGGATCCTATATGATCAACCATATGTATTTCAACTATTGCAACTAAATCTAAATGCCGATTAAAACTAAGTGCACACTCTCTCAGGAAATCTGGGATAAAATCTCACGGCGCTTATCACTATGGTCAGCTCGTGACGCCGCAAATTCCCTTGGATTTAAGTTAGATACGTCGCGAGAGAAACATGCTGCTATCTGGAGGCTCATATTCCGAAATGATGAGTGGCTACGACTAATTACTGAGCAGCTCAATCTTACTCCTATTTTGATAGGAGCTGATATACAAGGTCTATTCAAAGGCTCAGGATCGGAACAGGCTTATTTGGGACTTTTTACTTATAGCAAGCCAAACCAACTGAACGCATACCACTCTACATTTCTTCAATCGTTACAGCCACATATAATCTACCCTGACGGTACTATTGCCTTTACTCAGTCAAGTCTCCATTTATACGCTCCTCTTCTTACAGGACATATATACACTGTACCTAGCGTTCGGCGGTTATTCCGAAGCAATGGAGAAGAAATAATGTCAGCATACTTAGACTTCAACACTTCTGCTACCTATAAGTATACAAAGTTTGATTCCGACTTTATCGCTGGGGAAAATGGCAAGAATCCTTCTTTAGATGACATTGACCAATTGTGTTACCTACAGATATCGCCTTCGCGTGATACTCTATTCTTGTCTACGTTACAAGTTTCAGATGAAATAGAAAATGTACAACGTCGTGCGGAGATGTTGGCATCGCTAATTGGAAACTGTGCGAGGAAAGGCTGGCCACGACCTTTGATCAAGGAATAGTACAATTTTTGATGGATTTCCTATATAAAGCTTGCTCTATAACGTCTGTCCCTGCTTCCCGAGACGCACCGTGTCACGAGATAAATTTATAGCTTTGGAATTATAAATTTTTTCTTAACGTCCATCCCTGCGTGCCGAAAAAAATGATAGGTAACTAGTTAATTGAATCATTTTAAAAGTTTGGGACCATAAATTCTGGACCTACATCGTTGCTCAAGATGTACATTCTTGTCGGTGTTTCCTACAGTTGCTGAACTAGTCACGATCAAAGTGGTTTTCTTTAATAATCACTTTATTTATTGTCGGAATACCTACCACGTAGCAAAAGGCGTAGTAGCTGTGACTACGCTCTTGCTGGTGTGGTTTTGATATTCGTTGATTCTTCTAAGCTACGGCCTATTGCCAGGTAGTTATATAGATAGTAGGAGACCCACAATCCTCGCGATATGGAACGCGTGAAACTATGTACATGCATTCCAACATTTATGTAACTACTCGATATAACTTATCACGCTTTATAATCTTAATTTGTGTAAATTTCGGACTAACAAAGTATACTGGATCAGGTTCTAAGCGAAGCACTTTTCCAAGCATTTTCAGCTATGCATAACGAAGAGCACAAGCTACAGACAAAAGAAGGGAAGGAAAGCAGCGCTTTATATACAGGAGACTGGCCAGGGGCCAGTGTAAGCGAGGCTCTAAGCGAGATAGGGCTAGGGCCGTGAGCGGATGTCGGTTCGATAGATCTGTAAGTAGCCAAAACTAGGGTTACGACTTCGAGATGAATTAAATCATGCACAAGCTTTTGAGAGGCATCTAGCTGAAGCAAAGCTGCAGACTATTCGCCCTGGCGCTTCTAAGACGGCAATGATCCCAGGAAAACCGATACAGACTAAAGTAGCTGTGAAGGTATCTAGGCAATGATGAGTGAATGAGGGACCTCACCATCAGAACGCTCGAGCTGTCACTTCTCTTCCGTCGGCAATTTGAGATTATTCGTGTACGACCAAACCATGAGCCCAAACACTCCTCTAGGCAGAGGAGCTTTCGACTCTCACTCCAGAATTTGCCAAGCCTTGCGCCTCCTCGGCGTCGGGATATTAGAATATGACAAGAGTAGTCTTACAAGACTAGAGGACAAGCTCGCAAGCTGGGTCCACGCGTGGAATAAGCTGCTATTCGACAGGTACAAGGCGGATTCAGACACCACGAAAAGCCTGAAGAAACAGGCATCCCGCCGCTGCCCGGCCCTGGATGAGCTGACGGGATTAAGCACATGTTGGTTTCTCCGGGGGTGATATCACGATTGAATCAAAAACAAAAGGTACTGTAGACTGCTGTATATTCTGAGTACCTCCTCTATGAGGAGGCTGGTAGCTAGACTATATATAAGGAATGAATGTGGTCAAAGCAATAGCTAGCGTGTCTCAGGTGTCGCACTGAAGTTACCCCGTGATTGTACCGACAGCACACCTGGTCCCTGGCAACGCGGAAGAGCATTATGAGGAAAACTGCTTCTCCTAAGGTAATTAGGCGTTATCACATGACTTGCCTCGCTCACCAATTCAGGGTAATCCCTCTTTCAGAACGTCAGCTTTCAGCCAGCTTATACATCAGGAAGCCCTCACAGCAGGATGCTTATAAAGCTTTCCAATCATCAAGCCTCGCGAAATTATCTATAGAGGAAAATGGCAGACTGGACGAACACCGGAGGCCGACTGGTGAAGGGTGGAGGAAGCTGCGTAGACATATGTATTTCATCCGCAGAGATTCCTTGGCTATGATTTCAACTTCCTTTCCTAATTGTTTGGTGCTCCCATCCTTCCCCCACTATATCTGGCCGTTGATTACTGCTCTGCTGCTTTTTTGAGGTCCACTAGCTCGCCGGCAGACGAGACAGATTGTAACTTTTTTTTTTTTTTTTGGGCACCTCGCCCCCGATCCGTCGGCAATTATAATTGCCCACCAATCTAAGAGTTTGACTCTCAAGGACGCCTTGCACTTGTGTTCAGCACGGAATCATAAAGTAAGAGCACTCGCATTCCCATGTTATCCCGGTCCTCCTTGTCCCGGCGATCCTGCTCTTCTGGTAAGAGGAATCGGTCTTGTCGATCCCTATGATGCTGTTCATCCTGCAATTTGTGGATAGCTGGCATTCTCCTCTGTTTTCAAATGGCTGGATGCCCCCCTAGACCATCTCCTTCTCTGTTATTTCTTTCCCAAGCCACTGTTCTTCGAACCGTCTCCCCTCCACTATTGTTTGCTCAAAGACCTGAACCTTTCTCTCTCTGCTTCTCAATCCCCGCTGCTAAGCTCTGTGGGCTTTTAGCACCATCTCGTTGCCTCACAAGTTGTCGTCTTATGCCATAATCTCAAGGCAGAAACAGGTGCCTAAAATGGCCGGATAAACGGAGAAACTAAAGGCTGAACCCACGCGCTCTCTTCTCTTCGAAGGCATAGGCGTCCATAGACGCGATATTTCTTCTGCTTCATATTGCGAGCCCACATATTGGGAGTTTTTTATATCGCGTGTTACCAAACCTAATACATACTACTCACATGTCGTTTATAATACAATAGACTTTTACTGAAGAAAAAGTTGAATTCACGCCTGCCTTCCTCATTACCTCTACCTAATTTGCTCTATCAGGATGCACTTAATACACACCCCTCGTGTCTCTCTTTAATATCTATTCCATTAACTCTAATGTCTGCCTAAGCTTAGGGGACATCTTCCACCCTAGTCAATGACAAGCACGACACGTTTAAAGTTTCAAACAAAATTAGCCCGATTCCAAATCTCCCACACAATTTCTCTTTTTCGAACCCTAGCTTTTATCTACTTTCTTCCATATGTGAAAGGATAACTTACTCCTCTCTCCCTACCAAAATTGACACCCAAAGCTTGGCTGATCAATCGCCGTGCAACCACATCCGTTGTCTTCGGCCTTCCCACACTACTTCTCACGAATGAAGCACCGGCGCTGCTCACTAATGCCGCAATAACTCAATCCCGGGGACCCAGGCACTCAGCCACGCCATTTCGGACGTGGTGGTACTTTGCCACTGTCATGCACTCTAGCGCGTAAGACTTGTGACCCCACTGAGTCTCCTATAACATCTGCGCTATTTCTGATATTCGGCAGAATCGTGGATTTATTAAAGCAGATATTTTGGAGACAAAATATGTACCACCACAATAACACACGCTACCACTACGGTTACCACAAGGTTATCGAATCCACAGATGGACCGCAGAACAACTCGACCCCAGTTAGCGAGGCTGTGAAGCCAACAACTACTGTTTGTCTACCTATAACATCGTTGCAGCACGGTGACTCACAGATTAGGTGTGTTAAAAATTTACCGACCCCAAATGCATGATCGAAATACTGAACAAGAAGTTATAAGTCCCTGCGCACTCCATCAACTACAACATATGAAATTAATATGGACGACTCAAATCTATCATCCATGTTAAAACCAACTCTGGCCAGCACCGCGCCACGGACAGAAGATACTCAAGCAAGAATATTGGCAGATTCTGGCGCCTCCTCTAAGCGTACTGGAGCCGACGAACGACCTGGTAACCATCTCAAAAAGAGGACGCGCCAGGAAAATTCCTCTATTCCTTGGAATCGGCACCCTCCTGTCTCCACAGGTGTTCACCACATCAAGAGGGTAGATCAAGCAGGAACTACCACCCAAGCCGAACTTCCGACTGGGAAAAGTCTATCTCATCAATTTTCTCCGCCAACGAGGCCGTTTGTCGTCCCAATCGCTAGTATGGCTGTCCCGGAGAACCCCGAGAACGACGTTCGACGATCCACAGTCCAAAATCCACCTAGCTCAATCAACACCATAACCTACTCCCGAGGAAGAAGCTATACGGAAGACGGTGCTTCTCGGGTGGCCACGAGATCAGCGCCGCTGCCGCCATGGCAAGGGCAGGCAAGTACCACACGGGAATTCGACGCCACTCCTGACCACGCACCACAATCCCAGCGTCTAGTTCAAGAGGTTCCCCTATCCTCTCCCGCCAAATCTAAGATAATAGTACCAATCTGGATTATCACTCCCGGGGTCCGGTCCGCGGAAGAGCTATGGGCCGACGGGAAAATGCTAGGGTCAACCCTCGTCGCATTCGTTGAAGGGATTTCGAAAGTGAAACAGCTCGGCCACATCGAGAAGATAAAATTGACCCTTACAACAACAGTCATGTCCGTGATACGTGATACGCATATCACAGTATTCCAAGGAGATGAAGGCTTGTGGGATTTTGCTAAGGATGCATTCAGAGACAAGATGAGGCAGGAAATGACGGATGCCAAAGCAAATAAGGTCAGGGCGCGTTTTAGGATCTTGGTGGAGCCATTCTATGAGCAAGAAGAATTTGAGTTCTAGCTAAAGGCCCGGTAGTGAACAATTCTATCCTCATAACAAATTTTCCTCAGAATGACCACTTTCCCTCGGCGGTGTCAGAACTTGGTGCATCGACAGGTAGAGCTTCTCCAAAGAAACGACGATACGGTCACTAGAGTGCACAAGCCGGAGATTGCAATCAATCTGAGGGGTCTGGTGGCCTATTGTGGCGGTCCTGGAATGGTCCAAAGCTGCGTTGAGTGGTCTTCCATAGTTGTGTCTGTGTCGATCGTGTTTGTCGCTCGGGTTGGCATTGGAGTGGGTATATCTGGTAGCGCCGCAACCGGCGGTACTGTATCTTGCTTCATCGCGAAGTCTGTTACTTACTTTTGATACTTCAAGCGAATTGGAAGAGAAGAACGACGTTTTGCAAATAGAGTTTAGTTAGTCGTGCGACGGAGAATAAGTACGAGAGGGGTGACTTGCGGAGGGTACGGTAGAGTACGGTAGGAATGGTTCGAAGAGGCGTATGATTATCACGATTGATATATAATAGTTTTGAAACTTTTAGCTAATAGAATTTTAATAGTTCATCCCTTGTCGTGAAAAAGTGAGTTGTAAGGTTGTGCAGCCCGTAAGTAGTTAGATTCTGCAGCGTGTTCACTAGCTTAAAAATTTGGTTACACACACATAATATAAGTTACACAAAATTTTGATCCTAAAATCCATATTATAACAACTTAATCCTCAGAATTCGTCTTATCTTTAGAATAGTTTTGTATCCAGATTATTTATCTGCTGAGAAATACTATCATCAGAATGCTAGCTCCAGCAAATTTTGATCTGTAGAATATTGTCTTCAGAATTTTTTTATCTCCAGAGTATTATCTGCATCCTTCACGCAATACATCCCTTCACGAAAAATTGGCCGTCAGGCAAGCTACTAGTTATCCATTTCCTTCAATCCAAAACGGTAAATCGTATTTCCGAACTCCAGTGATATAACAACCAACGCAGACCAAAATATCTAACTGTTGCAGACCTATAAAAGCCATTTATTTTACACTGAATTCGCCCATTCATTTGTGACCTTCTCATCTTCAGCTCCCCCAGCAAGGAGATTCTCTTTAAGCGTAACCAAAGTACGAATACTTTCCTCGATTTTTGCCTGCTCTGCTGAACATTCTTCAAGCTGTCTCTTCTTCTTTTCCGTGACAACCCTTAATTTTTCCTCCTCCTGCTCAAGTAAACTACCAGTCGCTTGCGTTGAAATAGCCAACCATGTCGACTCATTATTAAGACTGCCGAGGCGTAGTCTTCCACCTCTGCGGACGGGATGAGTGTCTCGCTGCGCCGAATGAGTCTCATAAACTGAAACCGGGCATAATTCAGTTACAGGCATTTGAATCTGCATCGAGAGCTGTCTCTTCATCAGCCGCACCGGATCGTTTTCGTTTCATGGAATTGGGCTTGCCCGTGTCAGAGTTAGTGCTAGCCCTATACTTAAGGACAACAACACAGGACTTCTGATCAGGATCTGCAGCCATATGTTAGTTCATTCACAAATAAAAATTAACAGAAACTTACTTGCGGCTCTCTTTAATTGATGGTCCTTGATCGAATCAGCCACTAGGTGGTCTGATAGCGAATTTGATGGAGACAATGCCGCGAGGGCTGAAGAAGTAATCAGCTGGGGTGTTTCCGAGATTACACTGGACTCGGTGCTATCCGGCACACAGGACCGCCTTGATTTCGCATCTATCTTCGATAGAGCTTCTTCGGTTAAATCAATCATTTCTGTTGGGTGTGGCTGTAATGCTGAGGAATCAACAAGCTCAGGGGTTGCAGTGCTAGTAATACAACGTTGACCCATTAGCTGCGCCTCCAGCAGTCTGGCGGAAGCTTCGCTATCCGAGCTTGCCTCCCACTTTATAAGTAAATCCCTGGGCCGGTCTTTAAATGCGATCGTATCATCCATTGGAATATCGCTCCGCTCGATAATATGTTTAAGAACCTTCCTGCGTGTAGCATGCAGCACACCTGACGACAGGCCGTGGATATTTTCCAATTCCTTCAAATATCCGAGCATGGCTAGCATTTCGTCTCTCTTTGGTTGCCTATCTTTTGACAACAGTCCCTTCTGCGGCTTGCCTCGCAAAAAGTGGAGTTGAGCCTTGTAATTTATCAGTGTTGCGATATGAAATATGAGTCATTTGTGAAGCTATACCTTAATTTCCTGCTCCAGGCTGACCTCTGCTTGGGCTTCTTCTTTGCCCATTGTGTCAGTTTTTGGTAAGACAGAGCGCGACAGCTGTAGAGATTGCGATGCACTTGAACTGGTCGGGGGAGACGTGGAATCTATACCACCAAGACTCCTTATTGTCGAGAAATGTTTTGTAACAGGGGCCTGTATCTCACTGGCAATTCGGTCTCTACTTTGTTGTGTTTCCGAGTCTGAATTTGAGCTATAGGATTCATCATCAAGAAGTGCATTGAAATCTTCGTCTGACAGAGGAACATTATCTTCTATGCTCAAGATAACGTTGTCAACATCCGAGCCAGAATTCAAAGACCGAGAATCCATATCCAAAACAGAGTTTAAGTGAAGGCAAGTGAATAAAATGAGGGAGTAACGAATAGAATCCCACTTTCAAAGCTGGGAGGAAGTCAGATACTTATATTTCTTCTATGAGAGGCTGACTCACAATCGGATGCTGCTCAGCGTTCATCCTCGGCAGTTCATATCTCGGCGATACCGTTTTGAGCAATAGTGTGCCAATGGTAAGGCATATTGTTGAAAATGAATAGGGACCCTCTTTCCCCAAGTACGAATTGAGGCAAGCCTTTCCCTTCATGGAATCAGCTGAGTCTTCGATCTCGGAGGAAATCTGCAAGGGGACCCTGATAGTAGTTTCCCAAAAGAGCCAGAGGCATAAGAGCTACAACCTTCTTGACACCACGACTGTCAAATATTACAGCGGTGGTACACATACTCAAGGATTAGAGATCGTGAAGCCTGCCAAAGCCATGCATGTGAACTCTATCTCAATACATATGGCAATCGAAGGCACTTTATAGATGGGAGATAAGGGATATTTTAGGATATAATCCAGCAATGCAACCTTTGAAGCATAGTCGTTCGTGGATCCATTCTTCTGAGGGCACAGTCAACGGATCCGCTGCTGGCTTTGCCAACATCCAGGGCTAACGTACGGCGTGTTGAACAGGTTAGGTCTAAGGACCATACCTAGTCTATTGTAAGCACCAGTAGGCAACAGTAGGCATCATTGAGTATCACGCCTCTATAAGTAGAGGGATTCTCTCCTGCAGTTGTTCTACAACCTTCAGCAATTGACACTTGTTTACCCCATACTCTGAAGGCTCCGTGACTCTTTCTTTCTATTTGAACACGGCGGCCATTGCTACTGCTTTACGCACTTAGGCGCGCCTTCCGCATGGGCCGCTTTATTCCATATAAGGAGAAACATCTTTGGGAGCCATAACAGCTAAACTCTATTAAGCTTTACGAGTAGGAGAGCCTCCTCTCGCGAGATGACTTGACGGAAAGGGAGTCTTTGTTTTCGTGTGCCTCACTCATGTGTATGTGGGAAGCTCTTGGCTGCTGGACAACAAGGCAGTCTGGCTAACAGAGAAGAAATCGAATCAAGAGTAGCGTGGATAGACTTTGAACGAGCAGAATTTTTACCTTCTCGAAGTATCCTCAGTGTGTTATCTCCCAACAGAAAACGGAAGCTTTGGCTACCTCAAGAGGATGGAAGGAAAATACAGATGGACTTTAAGAGATAAATCGAGCCAGTGCAGAGCTAGTGAAGCTTATGTATAGCTAAGACAAGCATGAGACATATATCGCACTTCCCAATCAGAACACAAACTGAGCAGATGCGATCGAGAGTTTATGCTTATCTGATCAGAGTGACAGTATAAACTGGGAATTGAACCGCATAGTAGGATATCATTCGCTTACTGGTAGCTCGCATCGTCCGTGTGTCCGATCTCCGCTGCACAGCGGGCAAAGTCGGTGTAAAAATCAACGAAAGGTGTCCTTCCCATTCGCAATGTGCGCAATTTTGTTGATGACCCGAGTTCTTCTATTCGGCTTTTGGCGTACGCGAGCTGATGACAATGTATCGGGTACTAAGCGATACTATTATACAGCTTATCATACGCCTTATCTTCCAATTATCGAATGTAGCCCTGTCTTAGGAGAACATTGGCGCATCATGAAGTCAACCGAGAAAGTCATTTTACCACCAGAACACATCTAACTAGAGAATTTGTTCCCGAGTCAGAATGGGGCATTCAATGTACTTTTGGAGAGGATCACGACTCACAGACGCCATCCTAATCAAAGTACTACTCAGCAGGCATTCCACACTTGTTTGCACATTGTACTATAGTTGAAGAGTAACTTATCGAGCAAAGACACTTCAATGCCAGTTTAACTTATGTAATTTACTTATTCTCGTGGTGTCCATTCTGCCAGAGATTTATCTTGCCAAAGGAAGAACACATCAATCGCTACATCCTTGACCACATCTCAGCTTACGACGAAGCATTTCGCAGCCGTGGTTATTATGCTATCCTCCAAGTCCACCTCACTGTCTGGCCCATCCTATGTCCTGTCTGTGTTCGAGACATGGCATTAGTGCTTAGTGATATGCACAACAAAGCATTGTAAATCGCGAAGACATTTTATGAATATGAATGATCATTTCTTTGCAATCCGCCGTGCAAACGATCTATTTTTCTATCTTCCTCCCTGTTCAGCCGTAGAACCAGTATTCCGCACAATATTGTACGCTAATTATGCCGATAGTGGGACAAGTGCTAGGAAGGTTGCCTCCAGCAGTCACAACCCGATAACCAGCTGCAACCCCGACGCTGAGTCCACTGTCGCCCAACTCCAGCCATGGTATGGCTCCGGTTCCTGCTGGTCCCACGGCAGCTCCTTCAGGTGCTGGAATAGCCAGGAGTTTCGTGCCGAAGAATAGCTGGCTTGTAGCAAATAGATCGAAGGTTGGGGTGATCGGAGAGGTATTGGTGAAGTAATGCTTGCCAAGGATCGGAAAGGTTCCAATACCGGGGAATATGATGGCTTTGTCCTCGGGGACTGCATTAGGGGATATATTTACGCAGAGCGGAGGGACCTTGTGGACCATAGCAACGTTCAAAAAGGCGAGGGAGGTGATGTCGTAGAGGGTCGCGAGGGCACCGTCAGACACAGGAACTACGCCGACGGATGTGCACGTGTAGTTTTGGGTTCCCTTGCCGATGGCAACATGGAGGAGTTTAAGGGTCGAGGGAGCAGCTGGTAGCTCGGTTGGGCATGTAAAGATGTTAGTATAGGTAGAAGGATGTTTGGAGCAGATATACGAACCCCCATTAATTGGGCGGGTGTCGTTACATTGTGAGTAACCGCTATAGGGGTGGCAACGAGAGTGGAGCAGATTTGCTTTGGTCCGACAGCTACGGTATATAGAACTGCCACGACGACCTGAAGGAAGTTGAAATAAAGGCCGAGCAGCGAGGCAATGTAGCGAAGAAATCCCATTTTGCTTTCAACTAGATAAGGGATGCCAGAGTCCGAAAAGCCCAAGGCTGAGGCAGATAGAAAAAGCAAAGGAAGTTCTACGGTGTCTACGGAGATGATACTGACTGGCATTGGATGTCTACCATCGCCCTCTTATACTTTTCAGATTACTGTCGTACGTCTTACAGTATGTAGTTCACTCTCTTCCATGGAAAATGTTGGTTATAGGTTACGTCAGCAGAGCTGGGTGGCTTGCCCACCGGCCCTTGGGACTTAGAACTCCATGGACATATTCATGCTGACCAAATACAAATCGTGGAGAACCAATGATGACTTTAAATTAAGTCTCCGTCGCCTAGATGCTTGTGCGAGTGTAGTCGACTTCTCATTAACGTCAACGAGGACATGAGGATCTCCCCCTGGTGGGGCAGGTCTGAAAATGGATGACATCTCAGTGAATTTGAAAATTAGGGTCTCTATGTCAGTGCTGACACGGTGAGCTTTCGTAGGTCAAAATGGATGACTTATACGAGTTAGTGGGCCTGTGGGTGGTAATCTACCGCAGTAGATGATTTGTTGCCACCGTTGGTCAATGTGAAATCTGGCTGTTCACCATGCTATTCCCGTCTCCAGCTTTCGGCAGGAGTCGTCATATCCGCATGAACATTGAGATCTCATCTATCAGATTCATAAATCGGGTACCTCATCAACTACCATTGACCGCATTTGCTTCTGTGCATCTCCGCAACTGCTTATGAATTCGTCATGCCTGGATTCCGTCATCATATGCCGTAGCTAGAAACATGCTGACTCGCGCCAGATGATTGTCATCATCACATTAAAGGCTAGGGTTGGGTGAAGGATGGCCATGGTGCTGACGATGGCTCACTGGCGGAGAAAAGTGTGCTTTGACCTGTGCCAGGATATGTGTGTGGCTTTTTGGAGAACTAGCTATGAAAGGAAGTGATCCGTCCTGCTGGTTGCCGAAGGGTGACAGCATTGCAGATAAGATGCTGCAGTGGATGCAGTGGTACTGTTGGGTGACGAAGAGTGAAGCTAAATTTCGATAAAATAGTGGGCCAACTAAGCAACGCTGGGAAAGTGGGAAGATTCAGATAGCCCGAACCAGATCTGCGGTAACCAATAAAATGCTTCACCAATGGGATGGTCGTCCAATCCTATATTCCTCTGCCCCTGCCTCCGCGTTTTTCGAAATGTCACCTGCCTCTTTAGTAAAGACTAACCGAGCCATTTCTTTGGGGACTTAATTTGCGAGACACTCATTAATCGATGGGAGGTGAGGCAGCCATTGACAAATGCATTATCCCATCTCGAAAGCAAGCACATCTTCCTCGGTAAGGATCAATCTCCCCATATGACAAACTAGTTACTTACAGTAGGGTGCAAAAAGTGACGGACCCCCTGCTTGCTAGCGTGACTGTATATACGCAATTTCAGGGCTGCAGTTTTTAATGTACGTATTTTTACTCCCCTGAAGCAACCGCGCTAGCAAGCAGGGGGTCCGTCACTTTTTGCACCCTACTGTACGAGTTGTAGTAGATGGATTCCGGAGCGGAAGCTTTCAATCTCCGAAAGGCCGGCCCCGAGAATCAGAAGAATCCTGAGAGTAATGAGAAGATACAATCTCTCACACCTCACGCGAATCATGAATTCTATGCAGGACATCCTGAGTATTCGAGCTTACCCGTATCTGGTTACACGCCGCCACCTCTCAGTCTATTTGGTACCCTCCTGAACATCCCGAAGCCTACACACAGAAGCTCAAGGCCTTGGGATATTCCACAGCGCACAAAGGATAGGGAGAAACTCAAATACTGGGCCTTGCAAATGGTAACACGCCCCAACAATATCATTCAGGACATATAACTTACCCTTGGGTGTCGCAGGTAGACGACCGTAAATATGTGAGATTTGAGGAAAGTGAAATTATAGGTGAATCGATCCGGGTACATCCGGATGCTATTGGAGTCTTCATTGATAGAAACAGCGCACAAGGTGGGATGGTGATGATTACCGCTGGTGGTCATTCTATTCGAAGAGTTTATACAGGACATGGTATCGCAGGCGATCGCTGTGTGCACTTGGCTATAAGAGATGGGGAGACTTGCAGGACATACGGGTATCCCACTGTGCTGTATTACAAGCCTCGGCAAATATATATCACTACTCCAAAACTCCGGCGAAAGCAGTCGCGCGTCGTTACAACTCTACAAATACCCGTAATGCAGCAACCAGGTACTCGCCTACCAGGTTTCTGTCAATTCAACAATGGTGTACGACCGGCACCTCTCCTACCCACACCCGTGATAGCTGTCAGGCTCCAGATAGATGCTGAAGGGCATTTTAGCCCACCCTATAGCGTATCTTGTCTTGATCATAGAGTCATAGAAGTCCAGCTTTTCGAGTGGTTTGAAAGTCTAAGCGGCCGAGGTAGTTGTCGCCGCCCATCCCAATTACGCTTCGTTCTCCTTCAAGCAGTACCGAAACCCAAAGTAGTGAGCATAATGAGAGATACCGAGAACGACATTGAGTATGTTAAGGATTTAATCAACGAGCATTTTGCGAGGGCGAGAGAAATAGACACAAGCATGAAAGAGTTCGCCGTATTCATCACTGATCCGACGTGGCAATCACAAGCCGGCATTCAAGGTACGCCTAGGTCCTTTCAAAAAAAAAAAAAAAAACTATAAATAAAAAACTGCCTGACCTCTGTAGACAATCTAGTAATTGATATACCCCATGAGGCTTCTAGGTCGAGGCGGCCGGCATTTATAGCTCCGCGCAATGTCTAGGAGAAGCATCCGTTCTTTCAAGCTGGGATGTTTGAGCATGAGTGTGCCATTTTGAATGTCGAAGAGAATTATTGATCGGTGCATCCGCTCTGTGATTTATGCCTACTGCCGCATCGCCATCGCCCACGTAAGCCTAGAGAGCAGTCGCGGAGCGGAAGATTTCTCCCATAAATACCGCCACCCACCTTCCCCGCGGAGACGAAGCAAAATTTCGAAAAGCGAGGGTGTAAGGCAGATATATCCTTCCGGTGTCTTCAAAAATGAAATTTGGTTGTAGTTCCTCATCGTATGAAACTGCTCGATAACCACTTTTCGGCAATTCGCCAGGGTTATCCAAACTGACATGAAAAAGTTGCCCTTTCAGATCAACTTTGTTTCAAAATTTTGGGTACAAAACAAGAAGTCTGATCTCACGACGGTTTATGAGTTCTCTGTAAGCATTATTGCTCTCGTCCTTGTTATAATAGTAGGTGTAGTCATCATCATGACCTAAGTGGTTAAAATTAGGGCACAGCTCCGCCACGTTAAGGTAGATTTCTGGCTGCGGAGTATAGATCTGTGTGCAGCGCGTTTTTCGAGGCGTTGCAAATCTCCGTGACATGTGAAAGAAGGCCCTATATTGTGTCAAATCTATCCCCTCATTGTATCGGAAAATGTAGATCAATGTGCATACGATTCTACGTTGACTCCCGGCCATCTTCTGGATCCTCCCGTAACAATCCTCTAGATAGCGGACCAAAGCCATCCAGATCCAGACCCAACCCAACATTCACTGGACTAGGCCGAGACTGCAACAATGCTTCTCTGTGAGATCCCTGGCGAGCGCTATGGAGGTCCCGTTTCTTGCACAATCGACTTTTGGTATAACGTTGAGAAGCAACCTCCAATATGCCTTGGGCCTTCTGGTTCGTATATGCGTTCCACCTCCAACGAATCAGATTCTGCGTCTCCGATGTCGCACCTCGTCTTCAACACTTTTTATGTGCATTCCAGGTCCGCACAATCGCTTTCCGCCTTGTTCTATGTCACCCCGCTCTAGTATCCTCCAAAGTGTAATCCATGCCAAGAGGTCCAATCTCGGCCTCAGCCCCTCCCAGATTTCGGAGTTCGAGGATGGTCTAGACTCGGAATAGGTGGCAAGAATATCTCCGATAGCTTGGAGAGTCGATAGGTGGAACACAGACTCTCCTCGGTGGACAGGCGATGTCATAGGGCTGACCGCTAGCTCCTGGATAATCCACAGTCGAGACCAGTATTCCTTCCGAAACATGAGCCACAACTCTACCTGGACCACACGTAAGACGTGGCTATTCCGGTCACCGATGTCGGCCTGATTGATACACAGAGCGTCTACCCAGACTTTCATGCTGAGTTGGCATTCGAGGGTCTCTTGTGAATCTCATAGAGCCGCCTCTAAATGCTTGCTCACAGCCGTGGCAGTACCGTCCAGGAAGATTGTTGCCTTCTGCCCCGCGAAGTCTCCCCATGTATAGCTTAGGCAGATGTAGTCCCACCAGGTAAACCTGGTGATAGTATTGCTTATCTCGCGCTCTGTCGCGGCGAGCCGGTCGCTTCAGGCTTCGGACAGCTGAGAGCTGCTCATAATTGACAAGTTCTGGTCGCGAAAGGAGACGTAATCAGGCTTCCAGTGGTTTAAAGATGCGTAGATTAAGTTGAGACGTATTGGGCCATGTTCGGCCGTGATTTCGAAGAAGAGTAAGCGGATTTCGCTCCGTGAGATGTCGAGGGACGATACCGATCTGTAGTTTTCGCACTCTACCTCAGCTACTTGTTGAACATCTTGATGAAGAGATTGACTTGCCTCGATACATCAGCGACATTTTGACTAACCTTATGCTTAGCGCGAAAAGTCTTGCACCCTCCAGGTGGTGACGTGTTATACACTTAAAGAGCCCCCACAAGTTGAACCCGTGTCTCAGTCGAGTATGTGCTTACTAATGTGTACACATTTTGTGCATTTCGCGCCCTAACCTGTACGATTCTCACAAGTCCAAAGCCTTTATTATTCTTCCCTCCCGTGTTAGATGTGTCTGGCAATCTAACATCGACAAAATGGTGATAGTCATAGGCATCACCTTGAGCTATATCACTCGTCAGCAACCTTCTTGCAGCACGAAAATGTGAACACTTCCTAATGAAATTGTCGTATTTCTTCATGCTATTCCGGCCTTCAAACGGCACAATTGAAAAATACTGGGCTAGCTCACTAGGATATGCCCCTTTGGCTGCGAAAGCCGACCACAGGAATTCAGCACGTTCGCAGACTCTTCCTCCCTCCCCAATTGTTTGTGCTTTGAATCGAGTGGAGGGTAATGGACTTTGAAGCTTGGCATGGTGGAATTGATTTCTGCGTGCGTAGCAGAACGCGCAGCCGATGTTTTGGAGCTCTTTACACGATTTGTTAGAGAGTCTTCAGCGTCACTAAGACCGTGTTTAGACGCCATGGTAGCAACAAACTTGATTTCTGGTGTGGGTTGCTTGGTTGCAGAACTGGTTCGTGCCCGGCTGTAATGCTTGGCAAAACCCCGAGTTGAAACCTGCCAGTCAAGAGGACAACTTATTTCTTATAGAATTCGGAAATTTTTGCTATTACGATTAGGAAAGCATTCTTAGGTGTCAACAATGGAACAGAGATAAAAGACTCACTAAGGTTAGTAAGTTAGTAGCTGTTTTATGTCTGAGCAAGGGTTGCTTATGTCATTTTCATCCGTCCAAACTGGTGAAAGGGGGGCGGAATTCTATAATTTATGCCTCAGGCATGACTCTCCACTTCGCGTTTGCACATGGCTGGAGATCTGATACACATGTCTCTTCTTTGTACATGAATTTCGTACTTGTCACTTACATATGAGGTACAAGATAATGACTGCATGAGAAACCTTTTGTATGAACTGGGATCGGCATATCGCCTCGCAGATTGATAACTAACTGACACAGGAAGGAACGCGGCAAGACTCAACTCTCACCGCGTTCCAAAGGTATTCAATTGTCATTTGCAACCGCACCTCTGTTCTGTATTGTGGGACTGTTCTTCTATCCTCCAGGCTAGGTCCATTTGTTTTGTCTTTCGACATGTGAGGAGTGGGTCGTCTCAGCGCACTCAAGCATTGCTCAATCAAGGGAGCCAAATCCTGCTGCTTTACTAGTGGAGGTCGACTAGTTGAGACGGGCCCTTTTGGAATAGCATTCTTTCTCCTTTCCAGTAGCTGAGACTTCAGCTCGGCTGCCACGATGTATAGTTGCGTCTGATCAAATTCCCTCGGTTGTTGTGTTCCGTTAACTCTGTCTCGCGGGAGGGGCACTTCTGATGACTGCGTTTGAGTGCAACCATCAACATTACTACTCATAGACATGATCGCGTCGTGTAAATCGAGGCTCCCCCGTGGCGTCATTGCCAGCCCATTCGTTGCTGCGACTGATCGATTCGACGCTGGCTCGCAAGTGTTTGTCCCGCTCCAACCATCTCCGTTTCCTGAAAGTACATGCGAAGCACAGAAGCTCGCAAGGTCGCTTTGCCACTCCACATCCAAAGGATTTCCGTCATATAGGTCGTGTTGTAAAGATCTAACCCATCTATCACCGGCTAGATTCGTTTCAGAATGGAGCATCCCCGAAATGGAGGCGGGGTCATTCATGTCGACTGAATAATACCATGATTCGTCGGCCAGTGATGGTAGATGGGAGTATTGACTCAAGGTCTGTGAGTTGTAGAGGTCGAACAAGCTGCTCGAGCTCGTATCAGGAGTTCTATCGACCCCGTTTGATATGCCGTGCAGAAATTCGTCCCCGCTTGAGGTAACTGCAGCACGGCTGGTGGTGGCCTCGGTGCTGATATTGACTTCCTCCTCGGAAGGTGGTACGTTGTCAAACTGGGCGAAATCGAGGGCTATGGTGGAATCAAACAAGTTGTCTTCCTCCGGAGCTGCTACGTCCTCCGGCTGTCGACGTTTTTCTGCCAGCCGCTTGCTCGTACGCCTCTTGGATCGGTCATCGGGTCTTCTTGGTCTTCCCTCTCGTCTCTTGGCTCGGCCCTCACGCATGTCTTGGATTTCGCATGCTAATATATGGTAGTCCTCGGTTGTCTCAAGATAGAACGACGTCTTCCAGCGGGATACGTATTTATTGATTCGATTCTGGATGCGTCGTCTCAGCTTTTTCGACTTAGGGTCAGTGAGATGAGCCTGAACGTACGCTTCTCGCTCCCTCTGAAGTTGACTCTTGGCGTCCTCAATACTCATGATACCGGGGAAGTCGGCGTTGAGGACATTCCTACGGTCACACATTATAAAGAAAGGAAGGGCTCCATGGCGGTCATCTTTGCTGACTTCAGGAGCCCGAAGACCGTTCTTGCCGCATGGAAGGATACTGCCCCCCTGGTGCGCACATACCGAGTTGGTTTCGGCTGCCAGGGGTGGGGTCATCAGGTGCCTAGCATTGACACGGAGATATCTAACTCAACTCTGTCAAGCTTCCTGTGTCAGCGCCGTTCTCGATATCCTATTCCACAAGCTAGTGTAGAAGTACTGCACCTCGTTCATAGACCCACTTCCTCCAAGTTCAGTTGTCAGCATGGTAAATACGACCTTCGGAGCAAAGCGCGCGTATCGTCGATGGAAGTGATAACGCTAAGCATATCCTGGTCGCATACAAGTTCAGTCAACTGATATGTGGGTGCTGTACAGGAGTAGGTGCAATCTTCCACGAGAATTTTCGAGGGCTCGAACCAGTGTCTCAATTGTGAGGAGTAACACGATTGTCTTCCATTACTGTACCCTCTATTCGCTTTCGTTCTCAGTCTGCTTGTACAGTCACTTTAGTGCCACCGGGAAAAATTCAGCGTCATCAACACACCATGGCCCAAAGACAAAATCAAGGCACTCGCAATAACCGCTGGGACAATGATTTCATTCCAGAATCCTTCTTCGACATTGGTACATTGAGCTCACCTGGAGTGCCGGCTGGACCATCTAATATCAACAATCACGGTCAGTTCCCTTCTACAAATCCCACCCTATTTCGAGGACCAGAGAATCAGAACATCAGTGCCGGGCCACTCCCAGATCATACTCTACAAACTCCCTTCTCGATCGATGTCGGCCATGGAACAAATTCGAAGCTTCACCACCAGGGCAAAGAACTTGTAGAATTCTTACTACATGATGTCAAAGAGGAAACCCTGGATCGGATCAAAAAGATCGAGGAGGAGACGAAGCGACTGAATGACGAGGCGAAGCAGTCGAATGACAATACGAAGCGGTTGAATGACGAGACGAAGCGGTTGAATGACGAGACGAAACGGTTGAATGACCTTTTAGTGGAGATGACAGCGGCGTATGAAGATCTCGGGAACAAGCTATGGACACAAATCCGCAGGCAGCTGGAATACAAGTAGGTTCATCAACTCCCACGATACGCCTCAACTAATCTAATGCAGCCAACGAAGACCTGTCGTTCTCATGCCGTACCAAATGGATAACAACAAGACGCCACAATGATCAAATGCTATTTAATGGGCTCGGATGTGTGGAAAGGCAGCTTGAGTTAGCATAAGTGGCGAGGGAAAAAATATGCATTGGCTGGCGCGGCAGCATATTTTGAGCCAGGGATGAATTGTATGATATGGCTCCATGCGCTCGAAATTCTATTCTTTGTCTTCCTTAGAGAATTCTAAAAGCATGTACCTATTGTTCGTGGAGCCAAAGTAACGACGAACAATGAGGTTGAATTGTCTCTTGGCAATGCCCGTACACTTGGTGATGCCTGAACCTTTCTATTTCCTGTCCCCGCGTCGCCTCGGACCTTTCACCCATCCTCAGAATCGCGACCACAAAGCAATTTGTCGCCTACGTTCCGTAGACACGATGGTTCTATCGTAAACAATCACATTGAAAGATGGTCGGGTTCGGTCGATGCAAAATCCATAATTTCCCCTCTAGCAGTTAATTATCGACCACCTGACCCCAAGAATTCACAGGAGAATAGTTCAGCCGTTTTTGCAAATTGTACATGGCAAGCATGGACGAATTTGGCCATCCGAGTCCGCAACGGAGACGGCACACCGCAAACGATACAATGTCGCAATCCAAGGCGGCCGCAATCCAAGGTGGCAGGAGGTGAGGGAGGTGAGGCGTTCAAGGGCTATCACACCCACACTATCCCCAGGGTCCATCAATCCCGCAAGGGTTATCAGCTCCTGGAACATGTTGATTGGAAAACAGCCTCCGGAATATTCCAATGATTGAGTGATACGTATTCAATGGTCCCAGGATCGAAGTTTCGGCATGCCAATATCCCACGATCGATTATTTTGCATGCGACTTTCCCCGATCGAATAACCCCGCAGTTGCAGTAATTGTGCATCAGTTCATCACTTATTGATCCAAAACAACATACCATGCTATGTCATCAATTTATCAATGCTAAACAAACGTCAATGTGAGCTAAGTAGACTTTATCGCAGAACAAGCACATCTGGGAGTTTTCACCAGGCACACAATCGACCGTCTAGTTAGCTAGCGACCGCTATCAGCTTGGTCCTCCTGTCGGCCCATGCTTCCACATGTTGGCGCACCCTAGTACCATACCCAAAGTGGAGAGTGCCACATGCTAAAGGGATATGCGGTTCCTGTCCCACAGAGACACGAGTCGTCATGTATGTTAAGAGTGGGAATCACGGGTCCTTTTCGAGCATATAGTACTGGTTCATGTTAAAATATGTTCCCACAGGTCGCCAATCTAGATGCGTCGTAGAAATACAAATGATGTGATGAACAATCATTTCGCAGCAAGCTGCAATCGGCAAAAACATGATTAGTGAAAATGAGCCATGTGATGAGTACTTGATTAGCTTGCGACCCGACAGTATGGTTGACCAATCACCCTTGGGCGTGGCACATGCACGGCACACGCTACGGCACATGCTATGACACGCTACAGCACACGCTACGGCACACGCTACGGCGGATGCTATGGCGGATATGAAAGAAGCTTGACAGCGGAGATGGCCCCTACTGCGGAGACGAGGTATAAACCAAGATTCTCTGGCGCTTCCGTACTTGGTTTCGGTGCGAAGAAGTCCGAAGATCGATTTCAAGGTTGTGAGGGCTCCATAGATCACAGATGCG
Organism: Bisporella sp. PMI_857; assembly: GCA_021307315.1. Classification (NCBI taxonomy): domain Eukaryota; kingdom Fungi; phylum Ascomycota; class Leotiomycetes; order Helotiales; family Helotiaceae; genus Bisporella; species Bisporella sp. PMI_857. The sequence continues at coordinate 24,451 of JAJSPD010000132.1, read as the reverse complement.
AATCAGCCGACATCATGTAATGAAAAGTTTCACATTGAATCTAATCTTAGTAATCCTTTGATCCCATCAATCCCACTTGATGTGCTTCCACACAGCTATGAAATACCTTCTTATTGCTAGCAAAAACACGGTGCTGGGACGAACTTATTCATGTGGTTCACACAGAATGACGGTATCAGGAAGAAGGACTGAAACACCATGATGCCATGCATATTTGACCCTGAGAGGCGTCCAACTTTCCTTGCTCCCGTGGTTTTTCATCAAAGATGATATCGAATGCCAAGGAGGACGGGACTCAATTCCCAGGCTCCAATCTACGATGCACAACGCTTCATGCTGCTTGGCAGCTTCGTGCATAGCTTTGACCTATTTGATGAGCATATTCCTACCACGTATATGAAGGTCGGGTGCTCACCTCGTTACTGACTCTAACCCACTCAGCATATAACGCATCATAGCTCTTCGGGATTCCTTTCTCTCCAAACCACCGGATGATTTCTGGCTAGTCCTTTCCGTCCGCTTGGAGCCATAATATACAAATCTTCTCATTCTAGAAGTTCTTCCATCGTTGTGCTAACCCCGCATTTGAAAAGTCGTGATTGCACGGCGAAAAGGCCCTGCTGACTTCCTTCTCCAGCTTTTCGTGTGGAGAAAGTTGGTGAAACGCATTCTGGTTGTTAAGCGCGAGGGAGTTCACTTTGGGGTTACCAGAGGGGTATGACATCTTGTGAGGGTAATCAGCGGTATACCGGTCTTTCGCCAATAAGAAAAGTAGACGAAAGATTTATTGATTTTTATTGCTCAATGCAGGAATACATCGGCTTATGCCGTTGCTTTATGGCTACTGCCAAGCTCCTATGTTGGTGACTCCATGTACCGGTGAGTGTTTGTATTGGTGGTGTCTCGTATTGATACCTTACGTGGTCAGCTCCTCCGGTGGTGGTTGGTGGCGTTGTTGGTTCCTCGTGTTGTTGGTACCTAGGGTTGGGTTTCCCATGTTGGACGCTCATTTGACATAGTGTATGATAAAATCAGAATAATGATGATGCAAATCTGAAATATGGGTAATTACTACATACAGTAGATGTCGCCGCTATTGGCTGTCGCTGTCGCAACAGAGCTGCAAATGGTGGTGTGGGCTTGCAGCTCGGGGTGTTGTTAGCGAGTTCCCAAAAGCACTTCTCCGTCCGCAACAGCAACATTTAAAAGACGCGGTGCCACAGTTGATTGGCCGTGGTTGCATGACGGTATCCAATAATGAAATGGTTAAATTTAAAATGCGTCTTTCTATATAGAATTATGCCTAACTAGATAGATTATCTGGAACGACCCGAATACATAGTGCCAACCCTCCGCAAATCTCAAGCTTTGCTACTGGGATTCGTGGGAATCTTATGTAACTCTTCTTTAAAGCCTCTGAAAAAGCTTTCTGATCTTTCAGGTGACATATCTCCTATCATTTGCTTACTAGCGTTGGATGAGCTAAAGTCTATTTTGAATGGTGTAACGACTTACACTGCAACACCCTGCTTGGCAACAGTATTAACCAGTGATACAAACATTTCATGAAGCTTCTCAACCTTTTTCCCTCGTGCTTCACTCTCTCTCTTCAACTCTATGATATCCCTAGTCTGGTCAGTGTCTGCTAAATTAAAGCCCGATGGCGCATACTTTTTGAGGCTCTCAATATCAGTATGATAGCTTGATGAAATGGAGGTTGGAGGCACCGGAGTCTGTTGAGCGTGACCTTTCGAGATATTTGTCATCGCGGCCGCGGGATTCCCACGATCAAGGACTTCTTGCAGCTCACGATGGCTACACAGGGTTTGCGCGTTCGCAGCGCCGAAGGTGAAGGAGTAATCTTCAAAGTTGTCGAGATGAGGTTGACTGTTTGCCGGTTGGATGCCAAAGTTAGAACCAAACATAGAAATACCATCGACAGATGTCATAATGGAATGAATGACGGATAACGGCACGTTTGGAAAAACACTTATCCAGAGAGTAAATGCAAAAAATTGCCTTGTCCGGCTGTTGATATATCTTCTTCCCACGTTGAGCAAACCGTCTCTTGCTGTTTTAGAGGCACCAAATCCTACCATGTTTTGATCGTTCCAATTTTGAATGCAATCCAGTGGAAGTACACGGTCAGCAGCTGCTGGCTGGTAAATTCAAGCTGACTTGAAAGTATTTCGAACATGTCAGCATAGTGTTAGCGATGTCACTCATCAAGTACGGCTTAGGCATAACGATCTCGTTAGCTGATATCAACCACAAAGATGCCATCATGCTCTCGTACTACTATTGACCGGGCATTCTGTCCTTCGTGCGTTCATACTCCCGCTGCGGTTCCTTCCAAGGTGACATGGAAGATCCTAAATCTGGCTTGTCACATGCGGTAGGTTGTGCGGCAGGGACAACACACGGTGTTCACGCACCGTTCATTACCTCAAAAGGCATTAGAATGTTCAGGTGCATTTTCTATCGATGGAAGACTATTTAAGGTACATAGAGGCGCGCTGAGTGACGAATGTTACTTGACTTGCACGGACTGAATTAATTGGAAACTATCTAATATCTAAGTTTTGGCAACGCTACAATGGTATGAGACTTTACGAGAATCACTCTACGCAACCAATATAAGGGCTGATATTCAAATCGGCTATTCGTCTTACCTTCTGAATGTCAAATTATGAGCTGGTCATAGATCTTGCTACTGGTCTACAAGGATGAGTGCAGGACCCGCGAGAGTGGCTGCGGTGAGATCATCAATCGATGTGAGGGTATTTTGGGTAGTCAGAGCAGCGTAAATAACCCCTGTTAAGCCAGATGGGACACTGGCCGTTCCGGTACCGTTGCCGCTAGATACCAAGGGCGTAAATACAGGTGACCCAAGCTGATTCACCCAGCCGATGAAGAGGGCTTTTCCATTCTCTTGAGTGACAGACTTCTGCGTTGGATCCCACGAGAATGCCATGCTCGTCTGGTTGCTCTTTAGGGTCGCTTGTGTGCTCAGAGTAGGCAGAATGGGAATGGGCAGGTCCCGTGGGCAGGATGCCGGCACGATAAACGCAAGAGCAAGGTTATATGCCCAAGTGGATGAGATCGGTGTATCGAATGGGGCAGAACTAGGAGGTTGTCCCTTTGCCACATTGAAGAACGCGTCGTGTCTAGCTTCTGTAGCGGCAATACTAGCGAGACCTGAAACCAAATTCGAATCAAGGATGGCGACCGATTCCGCCAGCGTGAGGATGGCACCCACGCCGACGGAGCTAAGCGATCTCCCAAGTGAGAGAAATTCGCTCGTGTTTCGAGAAGGGAAGATGTATTGACATTCCGGAATAATTGCAGCTCCAGCAGCTAGCAGGATATTTTGGAGGGTGGTCCGATGCGCTTGCTCTTGCTGCAGTGATGTTAATACGTACCTCGACAGGAGGAAGAAGTCAACGTACCAAGGTGACTTCCCTTATGACATCAAGTGTCGTGTTTGATATGCCTTGTGCACTATCACCCTCGGTAATGTTGGCCGATGCGGATTGAAAGAAGTTGACCTCTAAATTCTCAAGGTGAAGAGCAAGCTGCAGCCCGGTGATCGTGCTAGGGGAGAGATAGAGCGTTGCTGTATTATTACCTGCAGTTGTACTGGGGCAAGTAGGAGCGGCCAGCACTGCAGTGGCACCAAGAAGCAGGGCTCGATAAAGTAGCATGTTCAGATATTATGGTTTGGATTGTTTTAGATCCAGAACGTGGGATATGTGGTGTCGAAGTTGGATACTCATGGTATTTGTAGGCTCTCTCGTTTGGTTTTCCCTTCTTCCCGGACACTTCTTGAACCCTAAAAGCCGCTATTCTGAGGAGAACGGTATTATTAGTAGCGGCACAAAAGCCTATTTTTGGCTCAGGTCAGCGTCCACCTTATGAAAACAGTGGTTACCGTATGTTATTTGGTATCTAAAAACAGATTTAGTTCTTGGCTAGGCTAATTATAACCTGCGAGGTCAACATCCTACAAGACATGTAAGATCTATAACTACCTCCCGATCTTCCATATCTTGATTGAACCCTTAATTCATACTACGCATACCACATCTCACTAATTAGATTCGTCGCGGCTTATGAAGCTCCTCATCTTGCCAGCATTAGCTGGAATCTGCTTTGCTGCTGCTATCGTCAACCCTTTCGACCCATTGATTTGCTTCGACCCCTCACCCAACCGGATTTCCGCGACTACGACTACGTCTGGGACTCAGTCATCTACTTCCTCGGCGAAGGGATGGGTTACTACAGGTGACGGACTGATCACTTCCTATGATTATAATGATGCATCGTCAACCGTGTGGGTGTTCCCCACGGGGTCTGGCAACCATGAAGCCACCAAAGTCATTTACGAAGGGGTGCAAGTGATTAGCGTTTCATTTGTCGTGATCATTGTTGAGGCCATTGACAGTCAGACAATGACAATGATATCCTCAGACTCCAGCTCAACCAGCATTCACTTAACAGCCTCAACATCAACTTCGGCATCGACCGCATCTTCAAATCCCACTACTATCACACAATCAAAGGCCACCCACGTAATAGATGTAGGAACTGGCAGGGGTTTTGCTTACAATCCCAGCTGGGTCAATGCATCTATTGGAGACACGGTGCGGTTCAATTTCTTGGGACGAAATCACTCAGTGACGCAATCAGACCTGACCTCTCCCTGCACATCCAATGGCGGCTTTGACACTGGACTGAATCAGTTCAATCCTCTTAATATAAGTGGGAAGTTTGTTGTGGATTTCCAAGTCAATGTATCGACACCTCTCTGGTTTTATTGGTAGGCCGTGTCCCAAATCTATTCAGGCCAGGACTAATATTTCTTGTAGCAAACAACCCGGTCCGCCAAGTCACTGCGGTGAAGGCATGATATTCGCAATTAACCCTGGAGATCGATTCAACCAGTTCTTGAAAAATGCTGCGGCGCAGGGGCAAGCATTGACGATTCTCATCAGTATTTTGGGAGCGATTGGCAATGCGTCGAGCTTCAGTATAAGTGCAATTGATAATGCACTTTTTAATTCTACTATCAGGCGGCGATATTCACGATAGAGGAGATTGGGGTACGAGAATCCTTTGGGGAGATGCTAGAAGCTTTCACATAGCCTCGGATCTCGCAGCATTGGATCGTCATGGCGTATAGCGATCAGAAAGCGAAATAAGTTTTAATGCTTGGGATATTTAAATTTCATCGTAGATCATACATAACTTACACTGTACTAGCAGAGCACACTGAAGATGGTCGAAACCCTCTAAAGCTGCAGTCGCCCTTTATTTCCATATGGCTCTTGTCGAACTCTGACCACGGTATCCCAAGTCAGCGTTGGCAACGTCCGCATTGCACTGTGACCATTTGATATGCAAAAGTTCTTCCATCTGCACACTTGCTACAGTAGGTTCGAAATCGGCTTTAGTCCCACTCAATGATTGTAATATTTGCGCCATAGTTCTGAGACGAACTAAGCTAACGTTAAACCAGTTTCTTCATTCCCACTCCCTTGTCGAAGACCTCAACTCAACATTTCAAGTCGACTTTCTCATACGTTTACATCCTTGCCTGCTTATGGGGCACCGTGGCACAGCGTAGTAACTTAACGTCTATCCCTGCGTGCAGAAAAACCCGGCGTGCCGAAAAATTAACTAGACAAATTTCAAAATTCACAAGTCGCTACATTAATAGGAATAACGTCCCTCCCTGCGTAGCGAAACACCCTGCGTGCCGAAACCGACCAATAAAATCGCAAGGATTTAGATTTTTTCTTTTGTAATATCTCTTTTAAACCAACCACAATAGAAAGTATTCATATTTAAAATTAGTAATATATTTTTTAGACTATTTCTTTTAATATAACAATCTATTAAGCTCGAAATTTATTCAATTTCATTGGTCTGTTTCGGCACGCAGGGTGTTTCGCTACACAGGGAGGGACGTTAGTGTGATAGACTTATTGCTAACTTTAAATATGAAAACTTTTTGTTGTGATTGGTTTTAGAAAGGACGTTGGGGAGAAATATCCGCGATCCTTGCGATCTCATTGGTCGTTTTCGGCACACCGGGTTTTTCGCTGCGCAGGGACGGACGTTAGTTAATCAGCTTCCAACCTCGACTAAATGAGCTTCGCCACCCTGATCTAGGTACAAAAGTAGATTATTGCACCAGTTTATACCACTGGGGAATTGAGAAAACCCAATCCATAAATCGGATGTTATAGTGCAATTACCAAGTCTCTAACCTTGCACCATCTTGTACCTCATGAACGTGCAAACGGGGTTGAGACACTCCCGTATAGGAATTGGATTTGATTCGAGATTATGCTATTGATCTTTGAAGTTGAAATCGATAATGACAATATCTTTTTGTTTGTTTTCTATGTGGCGCCCTAGTAACTTACACAATTTCTCTAATATTACTTTGGTTAAGTTCATCATTTAGCACCTCAATCATGCGCTTCTCCGCTAAAGCGTTTTCGTTTACCTGTATAAGCTTCCCAACAGTAACGCTAGTGATTGACTCAAACAACCTAAGTGCTAATGACCCTGCTTCCCCTTCTTTGGGGATGGCTGGTCCGCCATTCACTTCAAGCAACCATACCGATCCCTTCGTGTCAAGAAGAAAATCTAGGGCAAAGAGTTCGAAGCAGCCTGGTAACAGAACAAGGCCAGTCACCGTTTGTGAGGCTGCTCGGAAGATCTCTTCCAGAAACCTGGCAGATTTGTCGAAAAGCATCCTCCTTCCAATCTCCAGGCAAAATATCATCTGGGACGGAGGACCAAAAGCTTCGAGCAGAATCACTTTGTATATACTCCGGTTGCAAAGAAGAGTTGGTCAGTGACGATCTTAAGGTAGGATTATTCCACGGTTGGCGGTATTCTTCCGATGCTATGAGCGCAAGCAACTCCCGATAGACGAAGACTTGCAGCCGACCGATGGCTAACACGTAAGCCCGAACATGGAACTTTTTCCCGTTCAGCAGCGGTATAGAAGTCAAATATCTTTGCGCCACGAATTCACGTAGTACTGAAGAAGGAACTCGATCCCCACCAACGGACAGAGACTCCCTCCCATCCGACTCGAGTGACTCAAGATATCCTACTAAATCTGTCATTGTACTGAATATTCGGATTCCATATCCGCAGTCGGTCATAGCAGGTTTGAGGATCCACCAATCTCGTGCAGCAGGCTCTTTATCGCCATTAGCCTCCATTGACTGACATAGCTCAAAGGAGTCTGCCTCGGCAAGTGAGTACTCAATATACTCCGCATAGTCCAAATCGAGCTGGACAGTGGTAGGGACGTGGTTTTTCAATATGGATGCCGGCCGCTTAGCTACCCAATATTCGATGATCCTGGAAAGGTAATTCTTCCTCGTTAACGCATCGTCGTTGGGATATACGTTGACCAACGAGGAGTTTGGATTCTTCAATGTAACGATGAATTCGTTCGTGTTGCAACGCTGTCCGTCACAAATTTGGTAAAGAGCAGCCTCGCGATCAACAAAGCATCTTAAGTCTTCTGCGAAAATAACATTTGGAGAGTACTTTTTAACAAATAACTCGATGTGTTTGTCTAGCCAAGAACAGCCGCTGTGGACAGAGGCGATGAGAAGGCTGGGATTCATAATTTGAAACTGAAGCTCGAAACCTTTTCTTTTGAGTCTTCTGAGATTAATCCGTTGAGGGCAAATCTGTATTTATAGAAATGAAATATGCTCCAATGTGTAGGCAGGCGGATACACAGCTGCCCTCAAAGACGAAGCGACAAAACTGGGAGTCGTAAAAGTGCAATAGTGTCATCGACCAGCAATTTGCACTAAACAAAAATCGTCCATGGAACGTATTAGCCGACACTGGAATGTGGCAACAAACTATCTGCGTGCGGATGTGAATACATATGCGGATGGGGATAACTTACCTAAAGTCAGCGAATGTCAGCATCGGCGCGACGATGTCAGAAAACAACAATCATCACCTTTGTGGCTAACTTCCACTTCTTCTACTATATGTACTGTATTGATAAATTAATTAGACATCGGGGTTTTTTTGTATGTATGACCAGATCTTTCTAGTTCTGCTTATTGTTCCTTTCCGACCATGCTATCGAGCCGTGGTCGAAAGCCGCTGCTCCTACTCTCTATTCTGAGCTTTAACAGCTTAACAATTTACCTTTACTCACCATATCATCTACAACACCAGCAGTCGTTGACTCTAATTAGCGATGAAGTGCATGCTACTCAGCGACATCAGTTCGTGGAGAGCTTTGCACAGATTATTGATTGGATGCATGCTCTACAGCGTCGATTCTCGCCTTTGAAAGTAGAACCTTGTGATACAGAAATTGGAATCGATCAGCTAGATCGGACCACCGAGCGCCGAGATATTATACATTTATCTGAAGAGGACATTCTCGATTCGAAACTTGCGCATAGCGTGCTTCTAAAACTACTTCCAACTACCTCAATACCTTACCAGAAGCACACGCAAGGAGCAGTAATCGTTGGTGGAGGACGATATACTGCAACCGCAATATTTTTGGTGCTTATGATTCGAAAGCAGAATCCGAAATTACCCGTTGAGATCTTTCTCCCAACTAGAGATGACTATGATCCTTACACTTGCGATGTTGTGTTCAAGAGCTTCAATTCTCGATGTCTGGTTATTTCCGACTTCACCAATTCAAATTGCAAGATATCAGTACAAGATCTTCAGCATTATCTTTAGCAGCTTCAAGGACGTAGTTTTCTTAGATGCTGATAGTATCCCGCTGATCGACGTATCGGAGATGTTCCATCAGAAGCCATACATCTCCACTGGTCTGATAACCTGGCCGGACTTTTGGGCATCGACAGCTTCTCATTTATTTTATGACATAAGTGGCCAAAACGTGCCACCAGTAACAGATCACGCATCGAGCGAATCTGGACAAATGCTCATATCGAAAAGCAAACACGCACGCACACTCCTCCTCGCGCTATACTACAACATGTGTGGACCACCTTTCTTTTACAGGTTACTTTCTCAGAATGGGCCGGGAGAAGATGACAAAGAGACCTGGGTGGCAGCCTCGAAGGCCTTGAATCTTCCCTATTTCCAAGTGCGAGAACGAGCCCAAGTAGTGGGCCACTCTGCTGATGGTTCGTTCGTATTCTCTGGGATAGCCCAACACCATCCGGGTCCTGATTACCAGCTTGAAGTTAAGAACCAAACCACATACCGAGATACCAAGAATGCAAAAGTTGTTTTCTTGCACCTGAATGGAGCGAAACCGAACCCGGTCGACTGGCTCGATCATGCTAAGGATGTTCGTCTGTGGGGCCCTCGTCAAGATACGATTGCAAGGTTTGGATACGACTTAGAAGGGGAAGTCTGGAACACAATAGCGCTGATAGCCTGTCAGTACAACCAGACTATCAAAGTGCCGGGACGTTCTAGTTCGCTGTGCCACGAAATGAGGATGAAGTGGGAACGGATACGGGGTTGCAATTTGTATGATCGGGCCTGTCAACAAATAAATCAAATCCAAATCGATCAAAATCTTGGCAAATCAATCCAAATCAAATAGAATGTGTATCTATCCAAATAAAATCATGACGTCCAGATTTATTTTGATATTTGGTAATTTGGAGAGGGTTCCAAGAAGTACTCAACCTCTGCTATTGAAATATTTTCCCATCACCATTCACAACCTTAGGCAACACCTGTCACAGAAACTGTTTTCTGCGCCTTTTCCCTGGTAAGCCTGTGCACCACCCTTTGGGACACTTCGCTTAGCTGACCGCAACTTCCTATATACGCACTTTACTTCTTTTTCAAAATATAACGCATTTACTAATTTCCCTCAAACTTTGAAGATCTATGTATTGCAAGCTTTGCAAGCAATTGCAAGAATTGGCTAGTTGGGTTCTAGTTCAGGAAGCTTTAGGCTACCGTCCTACGCATTCGCAAATTAGGGAAATTGGAAGTCACATATTGGCTATATCTGGAACAGGCACTATACTCGGAAAACGCTGGATGCAAGGCTTGTTAAACCGCAATCCGATACTCAAAACTAAAAAGCAATTCACGGTTGATTCTGTACGTGTTAATGAAGTTGGTGTTCTAAATTAGAGGTTCCGGAAATTAAGGCTATTAAGCCAGAAAATCGCTGGAATATGGATGAAGCAGGAATCATGGAAGGTCAAGGAGTTAATGGACTAGTTGTTGGGCATACCGGACGACATTTTGTTCAAAAGAAACAGCGTGGATCTAGGGCGTGGATCTCATTTATAGAGTGCATATCCGCTTTGGGAAGAGCAATTTCTCCACTTGTTATATTTAAAGGCAAAACTGTACAACAACAGTTTGCTGGTGCACTTAGTCATTTTGAGAACTAGCAATTTACAGCAACTGAAAACGGATGGACTACAAACGATATAGCTGTCGAATTGCTTGAAAAAGTGTTCATTCCGCAAACCGCCCCTGTACGCCCTACGGACGCCCGTTTGCTTATATTGACGGGCATGGAAGTCATGAAAGTACAATGTCTGAATGCTTTCTGTCGGTCCAAACGGTATTGCAATACTTTGTAATGATAGACGTTGTTGTTATTCTCTATCTAAGCGCTAGCTAGTTCATGCACCCGGTGGGTCATGTGATCTCACTAGTGCCTTAGTACCAACACTTTCAAATAACATATATCTCTTATTTTTGCCTCCACACTCCGCATTTTTTGCAACCTTTGGATTTGACGATTTTTTCTCCTTTAAAGCATGCTTAGTTACGTGCAATAATACTGTTAGTTACAAAGGGTAACTCACCAATACTACTCGAGTAGATACAGTGACGTTGGTTGATAGGCTTTTTTGTCTAAGAAGGAGGAGGGTGGAGGCCCCTCACCACGCTAGTACCGCGGTGCCACGTGACTACATGTGCCCCACTCCCAACAAAAACATTTAAAAAATGGCCTGCAGAAATCACATTCTCTTTCCAAAATACTGTATGTGCAACAAAACCTCTGTGGAAATTCAGAGGGGCACAATTGGTGAGGGGAAGATGTAGGGTCCTCGTGCTTGACATCCCACTGATACTATGAATGTTCGTCCATAATATTGTCGCCCAAAGCACATTACTAAGTAATCAGCTCTCTTTGAATGCATCACCAGGTTTGGCCATGTTGGCTGACAAAAAGCGACTTCCCAGTTAATTGAGGCATTTCCTCATCCAAAAATTTAGGCGCCAACACGATTCAACGAGGATGGGGGGACTCTGCAGAAGACATCTCAGACAGGATAAACGTTATTGTCTAAATTTTAAGCGGTAGATTGCACGAAATGTGCGCCGGCGCGTGAAACAGCCTTAATGAAATTGGTCTTGCCATAATCCATTGATGGTAATGGTATCCAATCCAGTTGTCACCTCAGAAATGTCATCTTCCTTCCCATCCCATAGCGCCGATGGTCTAGAGCATGGGTTAGGGTTAACATCATCACTCGTCCCCACTTTTTGCTTGTGGTCAGCACGAACTTTCAGGTGTGCGGGCACCTTGAAAATTTAGTGTGCACCAGTAAATGCAGGGCATCTAGTGGGGATCTAAACAAAGCAGGCCATCAAGTGTGGATCTAAACAAGCAGGTCATCGAGTGTGGATCTAGACAGGGCAGGTCATCAAGTGTGGATCCGGACAACGCAGGTCATCAGGTGTGGATCCGGACAAAGCAGGCAGTCTGACCCACCACAATCAATAACATTATCAGCAATCAATTGAATTTAAGAAAGAAGAGACATGGCTAGCCTATGCAATGTATTAACTTATAGATTCCTGCCTAGTTGAACACTTCAACGTGAACGCTTTGATCTCAACCGATTAGTAAGCGAAATAAGAGTATAATGTTCCTTGGTGGCTAGTTAGTGGTAAGGAATAATAATTTAAAGAAACGTTCTGATTAGCTAAATCCCTCACTTAAGCAAGATCTGAATGCTCCAGCGGTTAAAGGGATAGTTCCCCTACTAGAACTATAGTTCGAGCTATTACAACTAACTTAAGAGGCAACTTAAATTGACCAAATTGACCATAAGTCCGTGCACCCCCTTTGGATACTGTAACAGCCAAAGTCGGTTAGGCACGATTACAGGCTGTAAGCGACCCATCAGCGTAACACAGGCTAGCCGACGGCCAGCCGAAGGCTTACAGCCACCATGGGGGCGTATAGCCCAGACTATCGTGGGCTCCGACTGATAGCAGGCTTTTCGGGGATACCGACTTCTAGAGCTCGGTGGTTCCGTAGGTCAAGGATACAGCACTGTTAAGCACTGTTATGGGATATAAGGAAGAGCTAGAGCTCTCGGGGAAAGGGCAAGCTTGAGTTTATTGATTTACATTTTTCTTCTCTCTGGACTTACATGCACACTTCTGACATCGATATAATACTATCACAATTGCCTCGCCAGTCACGTGTTATTACCTGTTATATTGCAATCCCTCCTGCTGCCCTCTATTCTGTTACAGCTTCAGCTGCTGGAGGATAGGACGCTGAACACTTGGAGAATAGCCTTCAAGCTAGCCTGCTAACAATACTAACTTACGAGAATCCGTAGAGATGAGTCAGAAAAGAAGCCAGAAGCCAGAAACAGCTGGTTTAAGGGCCGAAGGAGATAAGAATTCACTTTAAGAATGTACTTGTATATTAGTAATAGTTGCCCTATTGGGTTAGCCGCCGGGCGTTAATAAATTGTGTGTGTGCGTGTGTGTGGCAATAATGGAGATAACATTTCGGCGGACCGTGATTTTGTTGAATCAGGAACTATAGTTTGCCACTTACTCTCCTTACGCGGCTCCTAAGGGGCTGAGTCGTCATCATTCGTAATGACTTACGCACTCCTCTTGCATATAAGAAGAGCTTGCTTCCTGTATGTAGAAACTTCAGAGATCAATCAATCGTTCATTGCATTACTTTGTGAACTTCCTGAATCGATAGATTTGCGCTTCGTTTGGATATCGTTTAGAACAAAAGGACAAACTCAATCCAGAGGACGAAGCGTGTGCTGATCACCGGAGGATTGTTGATCAGTGCTGAATTCTACTTCACAGTGAACCATTCAGCATGACCAGGTTTCGAACACTCATCATCTAGTGAGTGGTAGATAGTTCTACTTCGATCATACATTATCAATCAGCGGAGATTTATGATTGAAGTTAATTACAAACTGTAGACATCGTAATAGACTTCTAAATCGAGAGGATGTAATGATGGTGGTGGTGTTCTGTATAAGTATAATCACCATCTGCGCTAGCACTATTCCCAGCTGCGATAAATTTTCATTTCAACTATTGCAAAATGTGATAAAAATCAATTTAATATAAGGGTTTCCGTTGCAAATTATTATCTTTCCCATGCCGCAATGACCATGATTAGCCAAATGTCTACATAAGGTGCTCAATATGATCGTCTTGCCTCCCACGGCTGGATTTTATGCCCGACTACTCTGTTCTCCTCGAATACGAACCAAGAGAGCGAAGTCCAACAATGCTGGCATGCCCAGTAGCCGATGTCATGTGTTTCTGTTGTTGGCTTGCATACCTAGAATAATAGGTCCCGGACCGTGTCTTCTACTAGCCCGGATGAGATGATGAGGATTATCGCCATAAAACATGAAGTGTGGATCATCTGCCGCCTGTGGTCCACGACATTGCGTCATCAAGGCGTAGGTGCCCACTTTCCAAAATATATCGCTATTTATAACAGTTCTAACAATAGCCTTACCTACCGTGCACTTTGCGTTTAGCTGTAATTATCAAATTAGCATCACAAAAGATAGACCAAGCCAATTATCCTACGGGGGGTTTCAACGCTATATAATAGGATAGGCTTCTTCGATGAAGGTGTGTAGTTATTCGAAATGCATTCAAAACAATTATCACATCAAAAATCGCAGTCAGGCCGAGGTCTGCTCTTTGCTGTATTACCGCAAAAATGGGAGACATATCTTAGTCATCTAAGCTCCTCCGCTATAATACAAGGAGCAACCACAAACTTAGCACATATAAATTACAGACTGTGTGACTTTCGCCCAGAAGCGACACCAAATAGAGCTATGATAGATGGATACCTTTCACTTGTACGGACCGCTACTGATGGGCTTCGCCAAAGGATTATGCCCGTTTCTTTTTTCGAAGCCCTAAAAGACGGCGGATACGGGGATGATTGGAAGGAAATAAGTAAGGCCGAATTCCCTACTATTACACAGTTCATTATCCCGGTTGTAGATATGAATAACTACACATACGCGGTAGTGCAACGTGAAAGCCCTTCCTTAATCCAAGTCTTCTGTAGAGATTCGGAAATCGCGCAAATGATCTCAGTGTGGGCGCGAGGCATGTCAGAAGAAGACGTTGATATCAGAATTAATCACGGAAAGTTTGATGAAAGAGCTGTGGGTACATCTACGAGCCTGACTCTGGTTGACATAAGTCTAGCGGCCGCCGGTTACGCTCTGGTCACACCATTAGAAGCTCAAGATGTGATACCGAGGGTCAACACGATGGTCCTAGCTCAGCTACTATCCCAGCAGCTCACACCAAACGATGCAGATTTCAATCTTCTGATGACCCGAATCAGCGATGGTCATATTAAAATTAGTGATGGGATACCAGACCGTCTAGTTCATACGAACAGAAGGTCAACGCCTCCGTTATCTCCATCTTGGTTACAAGTTTCTCCCGGATTGCCGAGAAGAGGTAACAAAGGTGCGCATTCTCGTAAGAGAATGCGAATAGACTCAATAGAGCCAGAGGAAGAGCCAGATCCTTCGGAAGCGAACAGAGTTTCGGAATCTCTATCAGAGAGATACGCGTTAGATTTTGCTGATCCGAAAGCTCTGGTAAAGATCTGGGCACCTCTAGTATACCAGATCAGGAATCCAACTCTACAAAGCGCCGACTGGACAGAGAATGCTGAATTGCCAGAACTGTGGCGAGCTGTCAAATGCTCGTCGAAACCGCTGCTGGACTTACAAGAACGCCGTAAGCGTGCGAGATTCGCAAGATCATTTTATGCTAGTGTTGGTTCGAGAGGTGCAAGAGATACACAAGACGCATCTCTAGATATTTCACTAATTGGAACCAAGATCGGGCTCCGGAACCAAAATGGTATCACGGATCAAGCTCGGGAGGCTACCAAAAAGGCCGCACAATATGATATTTGGAAGAAAATTGAAGATATTTTTCGTCCAAAATTGAATCAGGCTTGTTATATAGCACTTTGTGCTGTTCCCACATCAACCACTAATATAGAAAGAATGACCCACCCGGAGAAGCAAGTCTTCTTAGAAAGAATCCAGAGCCGGGTGGCAGATCCAGATGATCAACTATCCCAACGACTTGAGAAGTTAGCCACTGCTTTGCGAAGGGAGGTAGAGATAAATCCTGACCTGGAAGAACAGATTGAAGATGTAATCGCGCTAGAGGAGCAACGGTTCACGGATAAATACATCATGCCAATTATTTTGAGATGGTTAGACATTGACGAGCTCAAGCTTAATGTATGAGGAGGGGGTTGTAGCTGTACCACCGATTAATGTAGTTCCTTTAAGGCTCATGAAACTTACAGATCAAGATGTCTCTCGTTGTCTGTTATTGTGGAGTTAGATGCGAGATGATTCAAACTCCTTCTAACTTACTCATAATGAAATCTTAAGGCCCTGGCCCCATATTTATCGTGCATGAAGATGGTCTTGGAGCCCTAGGGAGCAGGCCCACTTCCTCTGGCCAGTTGGGAGATAACTTATTTATTAACGTCTGTCCCTGGGTGCCGAAACGCACCCCGTAACGAGACAAAACGTAGGTACTTTAAGTTCAAGCGATTCAAAATCTGTGAACGCGTTAAAATTTCTATTCATTTTCCTTTCAGTTGTATTATATACTTCCCCCGAACACTCCTAACCCACTAGTTCCGAAAATTATTATCGTGTCGTCGCCGCCCCTTGAATTTACGGAGAGCCTTTTTTTACCCTATATTAGGACTTCTCGACTTGTAACACCACCATTAAACTTTTTTTACTATTAAAACACATAGAACGATTGAATATGGATATCCAGGTTCTATAATAACACGAAAATGCTATTGCCACTTTTGTGGCGGCCACAGCGTGCCCTGTCATACGACGTCGCCACATGGGCTGATACCTCCTCCAATCAAGCGAGCAAGGACCCTGGCAAGTTGCGTCGCAGTTACAGTAATCTCGGTAAAATTTATTGCAGTAAATACTGTAATACCTGTGGCTGCTAAAATTGTTGATGCGACACTTGTGGCTGAGTAGGGGCGGATCTTACCGGAAAGTTCCTGTTTCCCGACATCCTCCGACTAGCCAAAAGTGACAGGCAGCAACCATCACTTCCGGCTTGTCACTTCCAGTTTTTTAGTTCCAGCTTTTCTCTTCTGGCTTTTCAGTCAAACTGGCTCGTGCTCCGCTTTAAACAACGAACCGCTTCGATTCTTAGCCCTGGCCTCCAAGGGGAATCCGCTCTCTTGCAAGATTGCTGACGAATTCAAAGATGACCTTAATGATGACAGCAAGAGTGCCGAAAGGAGCACGGTATTAGCACGCCAAACTGCGATGACCTAGCCAAGAAGTTAATAGCAGTTCAGATGGTTGCAACGTGGCAATGATAGCGAGCACAGTAGAGCTCCGACGACCAAATGCGATACTACCCACGACACATAACGACGGCACAATGAAGATGGCACAACAAAGATGGCACGACAAAGATGGAACAATGAAGATGGTGAAGATGGCATACCAAAGAGCGTACGATAATGGCGGCATGACGATGGCAGGCATCGGGTATTACGCATTATGGAGCAAGCATGATAAAGGAACGTCAAAGGTTGGTTATAATCTCTTGTGTCCAAAACCGATGAAGACTAAACATTAAATCTAAATTACTATGCAGTAACAGGTCCTGAAGCCAGCCTGAGCTTGCCTCAGACTTATCGATCCTCTATTGTATGCTCAAATGGCAATCTTAGCCACTACTACCACATCTTCGCGACCGGGGCTCTCCATGGTTCTGGCACAATCTCATCTTCCACAATCCGTGCTTCCATCACTAAGGCTCTCGATAGTGCTGGCGCCTTGCTCATCCGCGCCATCGTGGCATTTGGTTCTAGCTCTGGCTCCTCTGGCTCTGGCTCTGGCTCTGGCTCTAGTATAGTACTTTTGCTCTTCCGACCCCGTTTTACCTTGTCTGCGGTGGCTTCTTCTGCCTCTGACGTGGCACTTTTGCGCTTCCGACCACGATTACCCTTACCTTTGGCTTCTTTGGCAGCGTCTTTTTCAGCACGCTTAGCTCGTGCTTCCTGAAGGTCCTTATAGCTCATTACCTTCGCCTTCCCTAGCACCAATAACTTGGTTGATCGTCGAACCTTGGCTTCGTTGTTAGTTGTGGTCAGGAACTGAATTCGGTTCTCTTGGAGGATGGCCTGAGCAGAGGATTTCTGGAATGCTTTGGTACATTTCTGTAAGTGCTTCGCTAAGTTCTGTTTGCTCATTTCATTAAGCGCATGAGCATCTCGTTGGATAATCAGGTTCTGCAGTAACATAAAAGACTCTGCTGACACTGGCGTTACAGGCGTTTGCGGTTCTACGTTTTGCCGACAAGACTTTACTTTTACTTTATCGGCGCTTAGAATGGCTGGTTCGACCGGGGGGGCGGGCATACTTCTGAGTACTCTATCTGGATTAAACGGGAATAGGCCGCTTGCAGCGAAGCCGGCCTTGATATTTTTCGGCGTGAACGCTATTTTCTTCGTATATAGAGAAGTGAAATGCTTTTTGCCGATCGTATTTGCACTTTTTTGCTCAAGTCGATCAACCTGGTCGCGATACGCTGCCTTGAGTGGAGCAAACGGTGCTACATTACAAGGCTGGAGCTTGTGGGAGGTATGAGAAAAAGACGACATAGAAAAATATTGTTCTTAGAACAGAACTCTAAGATTTCGAGAGTTTCGTGCGTTTTAAAGCTATCGCAGATCAAAACGCGTGGTTTGTTATTAGCTCGTTTTTTGGTTTCGGGATTAAATATACGCTTGAGCTACTTTAAGCTGATATTAGAGTCGGTATATCCAGAGTCGGAGCATGCATACTGCTATCCAGAGGTAAAAAACGTGGTCCAGTTGCTTCGATAAGTACTCGCTGGCCAGATTATTATCGGGTTCAGATATCTACTATCGCCACTAATACATTCGATTGCGGTCACGGATGTGCGCTTGACTCTCGCACCTCTATAGTCTCGTTTGTCATACTTACTTATAAGGACTTTTACAGAGCTTGGCATGGACAGCATTACTCCAGTCTCGTCCATGTTATACACGTTCTCGACAAGGACAGCCGGATCTTGTAATACTTCGGCCCGCTCGCATGGGTGCTAATTGATCGATTGCTAATTCATGTTAAAGCAGCTGGACACAATCGAGCCACTCTCTTCCTACACCTATCACGGCAGAGGGATCGGCGAGCACTATCAGTCTCCAAATTGGATATCGCCCTGCAGGGGGAAACTATCCCAACAGATTATCTTACCCGCCATCACGATCAGCGATCAGTCCAGCTTGAAACAGCCACAGAAAATATAAAGCCCAAAATAAAATAAAATGCGCCCTATACTACTGCTGCCGCGCACCCCCACAACGCCCCAAGCACCCCAAACGGAAGCCATTTCGACTTTATGCATCTCTTGCGCATCTCAATTGGGCCAATGTTTGTGCTCTGACTGATGGTGGGTATTTTTAGCTTGTTGCCGCGCTGAGAAAAAGCCATGGATGCAGGTATGTATAGTGGCCACTGCCAAGGGCGCGTGCCAACCCACGATCCTGACCTCAAAACTGTCGAGTATTCCCAACACTCTTTATTTCATGGCATTCCGACCTTAGTCTTTCGTTTACATCTAGGAAATTTAGGAAGAATTGTTGATCTGACTACGATACGCCCTCACGTTTTACGAACTTAGGACTCACGAGTGCAATAGAGCCAGAATCAGATCTTTACGCTAGATTGATAAAATTCGCGACATCAACAAATAATGAAGCTCTCAGGTTCTCATTATTGGTTCCTTCCATTCAATTTGGGTAAGTTGGGGTACTAATTAGCATTCTAGATGGTCAGACACTAACATCTTTGCAGGCGCAATAGCCTTAAGCATCTGTGTATTATCAGGATGTCGTACTTCACCTGAATCGAGATATTATCTGTACGCAGCAAATGGCACAAACTTGACACATACCATGGGCATCAACTGCACATTATGCGATTTCAGTACTGTACCGGACACATACCTGTTTGGGCTTTCTGGTTAGTGTCGCTCGCCTCTATCATCACCCCACTACAACTTCTGCTCTATTTTGTCCAGACAGCTATTAATATGTAATCAGGCGTTTGTCGGTCCACAAATAGAACTATAGACTGCCAGCCCAAATTCCTACATTCATTCAACGTCTCCGCTGCTACCTTTGCTGATATCTCGCCTTCCAACACATCTGAGTCTGAGGCATCCTCCGCCGCACTAGAACAATTCACCAGCACAACCTCTATCAACCACTCTCTTGTTCGGCGCCTCGCAGACGCTGTCGGTGCGCTACTGATACTTTCCGTTATCCTCTGTTTTCTCTTCATTCCTCTGAGCCTCTTCCTGGGCTCGGGCTTCAGTGGAATCCTGCTCATTTTTCTCATCTTCGATGCCTGTTCACTCTTCTCTGCCTTGTGCATTTTCTACTCCATATTTAGGAACGAAATCGCTGGTGCCTATGCGGCTACCCCAACATTGGATTCAAATAGCTGGCCGGTGCATTTCGGTCTTGGAGCTTGGTTGTTGGTGGGTGCTTTCGGGTGTCGGTTGTTGTCGAATCCCATTTTGTTTATCGGTTTTGTGGCTCTTCTGCTCTCAATTATTCTAATACCCATTGCACTATTATTAGCGTGCTGCGGTGGGGGAGCGGCGATTAAGATTGTCTACGCTCCTGTCTATATTTTTTTTGTTGATTGATTGGTGGGAATGGCGATGATGCTATATGTTTTTCTGTTCTTGGATGTCAAAGTATTGACATAACCCTATTGTACGCTTAATGGCACCTACTTTGCTCAGTCATTATGGATCCTTAGTTTCAATCCTCCATAATATGCTGGTCTGAATTATATCAAGGAGGCTTGATCAACGATTAATATAATAGGGGTTAATACTTATATATCAGTGTATTTTATTTAGTACTTTAATCACCTCAAACCAAAGTACGATCTTCCCATAAATGTTTTTCTCGTGACGGTTCCAGTCTAAGGCCTTGACTCTCCGTGCTAGCAGTATTGGATGGCGTTTTTCTAGAGCCTTTGCCCAGTTCCGACCAGGAGCCTTGGCAGGCCTTTCAGTGGTTGGTCGATGGCGGGTGACACTATAGGCTAGTGAAGGGATGAACTTCATTCGTATTGGATAACCAAGGTCAGCCATTTGAAGTAGATACTTAACGATAACCTCTTCTTCGTACGGTTTGAGGTACTGTTGCCCTTGGGCCTTCTCTTCCCTCGAGGGTCGTCCGCGAGCACGATGATAGAGTAACGCCACGCACATGACCAGGCCTAAAGGAAGTGGCTGAGGAAAATACCGCGAGCCCGGATTTATACAGTATAATGTAACCAGGCTAATGCATATTAATAAGCACAAAATGAAGCTAAAACATGTGGCGTTTATGCACCCTCTCCTCACACCGGAGAAACTCCCGGGCTGCATCATTTCCCCTTTGAGTGTCTTCAAAAATTGGAGACATATTCTTCTGATATGGAACCTTTCCCTAAGTGCTCCGAATTTTGAAGAGACTTTAATGTTCGTGATTAAGCATGGGGGTACAGCCGAAACGGCGATCAGTGGCGTGATTAAAACGATCGACAGCACAAGCAACCACAGTTATTTCCTTTTTGCTAAGTGGTCTCCTTAGGGAGAAATAGTTAAAGAAAGTAAGATTTTAAGCACAAATTCATAGACCCGCTAAGACCAAAGTTGTGATAAGTAAACTATGGATTTGTCTCGTTACGGGGTGCGTTTCGGCACGCAGGGACAGACGTTAGCCCGCGGTTGAAGGAAATCAGAGCAGTGACCAGGGCAGTTAGCGTCCCGCATCGCCTGTGATGTCCCAGATGATACCAGGCATGTTATTAGAGGTAACTACGTGAGATCATCTACTACGTCAAGCAACGTCCAGGCCCGCTCTTGCATCATTCCTAGCAATGAACGTACGATTAGTGAATACCACAACACGATACAGAACGGACTTGCCAGATATTTTCATCGAAAAGAATTCCCGAATGAGTCTTCTGGACCAGGCGGCGCAATATTCCCCCTCCCTGGAGAGTCCCGTTCAGTCGGATTTCTCCTTGTGTCCAAAATCTTCTCAACTTTTGCCGAATGCATGAACGAAGGGCAATCCTCACTGTTTTTGAAAGCGGGTTTTTCCTGTGGCTTCCATTTCTGGCATATCGTATGTTTCTTTCATATATTTATTCGGAACAATGGTTGCTAGTTAGACGTTCCCTAGGTGTAACAGCCACAATCGGTTTAAGGATAGTTTACACTAAAGTCGGTTAGAAATGGTTTACAGCAGCACAGGTCGGTTTAGGTCGGCTACAGGCTCCTTTACATAAGTGCCGACTTCTAAAAAGGATACAGCACTGTTAAACATCGTTAAAGGATATAAGGAACAGCTAGAGCTCTCTGAAGAAGGGCAAGCTTGAGTTTTCTCCTTAGACTTACAAGCATACTTCTGATATCAATACATCACTGTTACAACTACAGTGCTCGCTACGTGTTCTCACCTGTTATATTGCAATCCCTCCTGCTGCCCTCTATCTGTTACACTAGGCGTCCCGCGTTTCGTAGGCGGCGGCGCCTTCTCAGCTTCTGCAACCAGCGTCCAACCGCACCGGTCCGTCTATCATGGTGAAGATAGACGATTTTTTAGAGTGAGTGTGACTTGCTTCCAGCATGTTGATCCACATCGTGGGTGACCACGTTGAAGGGTTGGTGTGGCGGAGCCCTGTCCCTCTGCAGCACGAGTCACGGCCACTGTATCGTCGGGCTTTGGCCGTAAACCTCTGAGAATTATTGAATGAACATCCGTTACAACGTCCTGGCGATGAGATACCGCATGTAGATGAGACGAAGCGGCTACGGGGGTCAGGCTGATTCTGCAATTCCTTTTAGACGTTGGTAGAGATCTCTGTTCTGGAATCGACCAATCCCAAAAGCGAACTCTCCGTCACGAGACTTTCTGTGCTTAGATTGGTGGAAGACTCATCGTGAAGCAATTGGCATTTGATCTTTTCTTGAGGTTTTGGGAATCTGATAATTCGGGACAGCGCTTTCAATCCACTATCTCTTTCGCAAATTTATGAGCAATGGATGGCGCCTTCATGCACAAATCTTGCACAAGTGCCGAAAACTGCGATGAAGTATTATCCATTTGCAGTGTTTTCGTTACCGCAGCGATGAACGGTTGAAATAGGGGAATGGAATTACCAAACGCATTGCTAGAGCTGACAGCGTCGTCTGACCAGTGGTCAAGTAATCAGCCTGGTTGCCATGTATTTGTCTGAGTGGCGGTTGGCCAAATTGCTGCGGATAAGTTGCTCATATCCATTGGGTGCCCTCTGAATGAAAATTTTGAGAAAGGTGCCAGTGGCCACTGGGGACTGTCTAGAGTTAAGTGCTCAGACCATTTGTCGATGTGACTGTGTGAATGCTACATTCCCTTGCCTTTGGCTGAATCCTGAATTCGTGCTGTAGCCCAGATAAGCACAGAATCTCCGGGGACGGTGCCTCAGCTCATGCTAGCTGGCGGCGCCAAATCTAAGCCCCGTCGTCAATATTGCTTATCCCGTGCTCAAAGCCGCTGGTATCTTTCAGTCAAGCATTTTCAACATGGAGTGGTACGGTCACAGATATTCGAGCAGCAAAAGTGGCTTATTAACCGTGACGAAAAACAACATCCTCACAGAAATATACTCACCTAATACTGCTGAATACGAAAGAAAGATAAGCTAAATTCGCAATATACGGAGCACAAATAAATAATATGGACTAGCAATTTTGAAATTTCAGGTGGGAAGTGCAGAGAGCCTCCACACTCTCCGGACGAGCACAACAAGATCTTCCCGACTCACAGCTCTACGTCATCCGGCAAGGCTCGACGCTTCAGCCATTCACGAGGCAAGGGCACGGCGTGTGGTGAAAGAGCTGATAGAGCGGAGCCGTACATTAGGTTTTCGGCCCAGCAATTCCTTTGAATTGCTACGCCTTTGACGTACATATAATGTCATACCCTCGGATTAGACCCCGAGAGGTGAAGCATATTGTCAAGGTTCCGAAAATCAACTTCCGGCTATCCTTTCAACCAGATAAAACAACGATAAACAATAATTTCCTATAGTCGCGAAACCGTTTGCCTTCGAAGAGAGAGAGAGCGCAGGACTTCCGGATTAAAATTCGCCCGAACCCGGATAACGTAATATCCGTGTGATTTTCCTGTTCTGTGATCACGTGTGTTGCTTTCTTTTTATACTCCACGTTTCCGCTTTGTACCAGCTTCGTCCAAGCTCTTCGCAACGTCCAGGTACTCCAGACAATATTTGTTTCAGAGGTTAGTATTCTAGGTGCCAGGTTTTTCTTTGTTAAACTGTTCGATTCTCCTTTCCCTACAGCTTTTTGCTCTACTTATTTTTCGTGTTGATACACTTACTCCTAGCACTGCTTGTCTACCTACTATGCCTTCTCCCCGGGCCCCTACGGAAGAGAATGGTTCTGTCCCAGACAGGAACGTGGGCCAGCTGATAATACCAACCCAAATAGACCTCCCATATCCTTCTTATACTTTCCAAGCCTCTAGTTCTAACCAATCAATGTCTAGTAACCATGGGACACTACAGGCGCGAATTGAGCTACAGAGGGAGAAGATTCGGACCCTCGAGCTTGGAACCTACTGTTTTTCTTTCGATCCTACTCACCCTCTTCATGCAACCTATCTCCAGGTCTCTGTCAGTTCGCTAAAGTCGTTAAAGACCCCCTTTTTGTGTGGGCAGTTTTACTTCTATGACGGAGCGAGATAATGATGTTCTAGATACTACCCTATGGACACAAGACGAGATCCATGAGGTTTTTCTCGGTTTATTCTACCCATGGAATTACTAATATCGAGGACTTTATCCATGGCTTCTATACGAAATCTACAGGCTTCGTTTCAAGCCGATCCCTCCCTCGAGAGTTTGCTTGCTCTGATCAATGGTCAATATCCTCTAAACCAAAAGCAGAGGATGGTTATTAGGGCTCTCTTTCTTCGCATTCTGCACTCTGTTCGGATCAGTTCTGTTTGTGACCAGTTCTTACTTTATCTTGGTGGTGTCGGCGG
>JAJSPD010000131.1:0-69112 GCA_021307315.1 Bisporella sp. PMI_857 | reverse complement strand
AAAGCGAGCGATTCGAAAAAACAGAAATATTTAAAAAGTAGCAAATTTACTGCGTAGTCGTAAAGCGTTTAGCCGTAAGCTGAAATAGCGGCAGTTAAGAACTGTTAAAAGATTGTTTAAGCTTAATATAATATTACGGCACAGCTGTAGATTACAATACAAAAAGCAACTGTAGTACTATACAAAAATATTAAACTAAAAAAAGAAAAAAAGCTCGAGAAAAGCAAGCTATATATATATAAAAAAGCTTTAGTAGCTCGGCAACAAAGCACGTGCTCGACTAAAATCGAAACGTAATACTAGTAATTGACGATTTATAAATCGAAAGTTGTACACGCTTAAATAAATCGCTTTTTTTATACAGAAGCACGTATAATGTCTCGACTCGAAAAAAGTTATTATACGCTCAAAAAATAAATAAAAAGCTTTAATAGTAATTTAGCTCGAATTTAGAAAGCTGCGTAAAGCGCAATAATTGTCGAATTAAATCGAATAAAACAAGTACAAGCTCGAAAACTTTAGTCGATTTTAATATTTTTGTCAAGTCAATTTTTTTATGACGTAGTAAGCAAAATCACGAGATTTGAGTTATATAAGCTGAAAAAGCAATATAACTATTATCGACGCTACGAAAAGCTAGCAGACGATTTTAGTACAATTTGTACTAGGAATTTCTTTTTTTTTTTCGGCGTATTTTGCTAGTATATAATTAAAGTTAAAATTACTAATAACGAAACTATTCAACTACTTAATTTTTATTCTTTTTATTACTATTATCGGCTATTTTTTAGCGCCGAACTTTTTATTTTCGAACTTTTTATATTCGATCTTATAAACCGCTAACAACGTCGAACAAAAAAAGCTAAACAAAGAGTTTACACGCGCTAGTACAATAAATTACAAACCGCTTAAACAGAAAAAATATTAAGTTAATATAAGCAAGCAATACAGCTTTTACGTCACTGTTCAGCGTGTATACTTTACGGCTACGATAAAACTACTTGTCGAAGCTGTTAATTAACTAGCTATACTTGTAGTAATTGCTTTATTCGACTACTTAATTAACTTTAAATACTACTTTATCAACTACTAGTTTTCGACTTATTCTATAACAGTCAAAACTACTTAAATCACACTTAAATTGAAAAAAAGCTGCTGCAAATCGATAAGTAAGTACTTGTAACGCAATACGCGGCTGAATTCTAAAGCCAATTGTCACGCTTTTACTAGTACTCGATTTAATGTATCTACTTGGCCAAACCTTTTTTAATACAAAGTTTTCTTTACTTCAGCATTTTTTTTTGGTGCGCCTTCCATACAAATTTGATGATTGGTGGCAGAAAATCATTTTTACAAGGGGGGGGGGCACGTGGATCAAGGGGGGGGGCACGTGTATCATCTCCCAGCTAACTGATCAGGTACGGAGGTCGCGGCCAAAAGTCATAGGACTCTTGGCGCCAACTGAAAATGGCTAAGCACGCCACACTTCTGGCATAGCAACGTAGGGTACCTATAATTACAGGGCAGTTTCAGGCTTGCAAGAAGCTGAAAGCCCTATAGAGCATCACTATGTCCACTAGAATCTCCCACCCTTTTAGCGTAGTAGTCACTATCGCCGTTGCTAGGTGATTGGGGTTCCTTTCTTGGCACTTTTCCGCCTAATGCCAAAAGTCCCATGACTTTTGGCCGCGACCTCCGTAAGTGGAACAGATATGCGAGTGAAACAGTACCCCTGCAACCACCGCCACTTTTTGTCTTTTGAATTACAATTATATTACAACTACTTAAAATATTAAATTACGGATTGAAATAATTGATTTATTGACGTTCTAGGCATATACAAGCAGTGTGTTCTTATGATTTACATATACTACGCGTCGCTAAAGCGCGTGTACGTACTAGAACTACGTTTTGATCAACTATGTGATAGCTGATAGCAACTTATTCAACTGACTATCACTGCTATACTACTACAGAGAATCAACATAAGGAGAGGAAAAAAGAGTCTAGGAGATTACGGGCCCGCTAGTACCCAATGGGTCGGTAGCGCTACGCGCTGTCACGTGTTTGAAACGAGAGCTGGCTCGTGCCTTTGGCACAAGCGACCGCGTCATCCTTACGGGTTCAACCCGATACGTGTTGTAGCTGTACGCAGTGTAAGCCTTGCACGCCAAAAGAACGGTAATTTTAATTCCTCCGCAAAAATAAGAATTGAATAAGTTTAGTATAATGTCATGAACACGATTTTATAAGCCTGGAAATGTAACAACCGAAGCGTAGGCGAAGGTTATGGCGCAGGATCAGGGGGTTGACAAGCAGGGTATGAGGGGTTACGGAGCCGATACGGAGGAGAGTCGGAGTCCCATATAAAGGCCTGCTCCTACTCTCTAGAGTTGTTCCTATGTGTTTGTATCCCTTGTAGTAGACCTTCCTTTTGAGCGCCAAAGCGTCGCCAAGCCAAATTCTCGCTTGCTAGACCATCAAACACTTTAAAATACTCGCTAACTAATTTAATTGGCTCAACAAGCGAGAATTTGGCCTTGGCGACGCTTTGGCGCTTAAGGGGAGTCATATTCAGTCTATTGTACGCACTCCCATATGCCTCTATTCTAGCCCGTGATTCCTTGCGTCGTTACAGGAAAAGCGGTTTGTAAATACTTCAATACAAAAATACAAAAATACAAAAATACTAAACTAAAAAGAAAAGGTGGAGCTCTGGAAAAGCTCTCGACTAAGTCTGGCTCTCAGGCCGCGTGCTGCTAGTCCCAATTAGGGAACACACGCGAACTAGTCACGTGCTAACCATGACAATTAAAAGCAATCAAAAAGCACAAACTGCGTGCTAACGCTTGTAGTAGGAGGTATATTAAGCTTTAATGTTTCTGGATCAGTAGAATGGGCAATAGTCTTTTTAATAAGCATGGTTGTGGTGTTGTTGTATAAAGGTTGAAAACGTGAGGTTTAATTATTTGATGAGGTAGGATCACGTGACTAATTGCAAGGGTAGAACGCTCCGGCTGTTAAAAGATAATAGCAAGCTTTCTTTTGTAAGCCTCCTTCTTTAGCTGCTTTGTATTTTTAATAAATACACATTATAACGCTATGCAAGGATACGTGGTTGTGGGACTATTGTGAGCGTGCTATAGAACAATTCTATTTTAACTGAAATTAATTTATGCCTAACCCCGCTGCTAAGTGTGCGCACCACCCGCTAGATAACATGACTTGTCAGACGGATTTTGGCCAAGCCTTCTAATGTTAAATCTAAGCTAATCCAGTTCGTTATCTGTATGTATCAGCCACAACAATTATACATTGCTTCAATCCCATGCCTAGGTTCAGGCAACTCAATTGTGTAAGGGAAGCGGTACTTTGCTTTAGATGAGCTTTGAAGATCATCAAGCTTCATTTTCGATTGAGTTGGTTTTGGACCGAGCTCTGTACAAATCTACTTCAATTGCTAGTCTACCATTCCTAGCTTTTAAGCACTTCTGAGATCCAATTTGACGTCATGGACCAACAATCAAGGTAACATGTTTCTAAGCGCCCACGTCTTGGAGAGCGTACAATGCTTGCCTGCACTCGTTGCAAGCAGAAGAAGCTTAAGGTATGTTGCAAACGTTGGGCCAGCAAACTTTCTTACTTGTGGATATTCACAGTGTGACGGACAAATCCCGAAATGTCAGAATTGCGTCAAGGTAGACCGAGGTGGGTGCAAAGAACACTTGGATGTAGGTAGGTGTCGTATCTAAAATACGATTCATCAGATTGTCTTGTTGGAGATCCAGCAACGGGTTTGCATCGACCCCGTGACTACATGCAGTCTCTAGAGGCAAGGGTAGCCTATCTGGAAGGCATTCTCCAACAGGTTCGACCAGACGTGGCTTTAGACCATTTTGTCGGCTATCAGTCTACTAACCAACGAGTTGACGACGGTATCTTTCGCTATTCTTATGTTTTCCTATATGCTGACTCAAGAATGTAGCAGAAGGTTCTCCGGCGACACAAACGGACGTTGTTGACATATCTTCTGACGTAGCTCTGCTCTGTGTAAGCGCTGCCGGCCGTGAACCGCATTATTTTGGACCTTCATCCGCGCTCTCCTTCAGCCGGGTCTTCAGCTCGGCGCTTCGATTAAGCAAAGAACACGGGGGCTCGGCTCGAGGTAATAATGAACAATCGGGTTTACGAAGTACCTTAAATATCAATGCTCCATTACGACTCCCTTCAATATCGGCCGCATCATCTTTCAGCAAAGCCTACTTTAACAATGTTCATCCTCAATACCCCTTTCTACACCATCCCACTTTTCGTATTTGGGAAGACGAATGCACGCAAGCAAACCAAAATGGAAATCTACAGGATGTGAAGCCAATATCAATATTCTTTGTTCTTATGGTATGTGCTCGCGGATATTCATTTGGTGATATTCGCATTGTCCTAATATAGTACAGGTCTATGCAATAGGGTCTCTGATTGTCAATCCAAGTCAGCAATCTTCCGCCGAAGTACGTCAAAACTGCCTATCTTCTCCAAAATTATGTCTAATAACTCCCCGCAGGCTTTTTATTCTATGGCATTGGACTATATAGAAGACGTGATCCACCTTGATAGCCTTGAGTCGATCCAAGCAATATTATCTTGTGCCGTTTATTCCATCAAGTCACCTGTAGGTGCCTCGATCTGGTGAGTTATGTTGCTTCTACATTTTACCACCCTTTGCTCTTCGATTTCCAAATGGGCTTACTCAAAACAGGAAACTCTCTGGAATGGCAATTCGCCACTGTATTGAGCTCGGCTATCATCGTAGTAGATGCAAGTTCTCATTGAACACGGATCCATTGGCTGTCGAAATGTCCAAAAGAGTTTTCTGGGTTGCTTACGATATCGATCGTGCTGCAGCCTTTACCCTAGGGCGCCCTTTCGGCATCTCGGATGATGTCATTGACGTGGAGGTACTGATCTCGATACTCGATATACAACCACGGGACCTAGTAATTGCTGATTTTCTGTAGTTGCCTCTTGACATAGATGATTCCGATATCGCAGTAACTGTTGGAAGCAGTTCCCCTAACTACATTGGAGCAACGCCTACTCATATGACGGGTGCCATTCATATAATAAAACTTCGCTTGATCTGGTCCAAAATTAGCGATAATTTATACCCTTCAGTGTCCAAGGGTTGTGGCCATTCTACTAAGATTCACGCAAACATGATCCCTACAGTTACGAATCTCCGCCACGAGCTAGAGGAATGGCACGCGTCTACGCCTAGCCAATTAGACCATGTTGACACGGATCCAAGATCCGTTTTCGCATCCCAAGAATGGTTTCATCTAGCATATTGCCATACCATCCTTCTTCTATATCGACATTATCTAACAACAGCAAAGACTCCCCAAACAAATGATATCAATGCCACAAGCAATTTTGATCTACAGAATGCCATCGATGATGCTTTCCTTGAGTGTACAGAAAGGTCTAGGGAGATGTGTTTGGGGTATCGTCGGTCATATCAGAACTCCAATGTCCAGTATACATGGGGTTCACTTCATATTTTATTCTTGGCCGGCCTCACTTACCTTCACTGCTTATGGAGCTCAAATAAGGTTCGGTCAAAGGCGAGGAAAGTTGACGTCATCAACACATGCACATCTTGCACTATGGTTCTGGTGATAATTGCAGAGAGGTGGAGCGTTGCAGCGCCGTATCGCGATATCTTTGAGGCCTTATCCGAGAAAACTATTGCCATGATTTGCGAAAACAGCTCTTCCACGACCGGTCACCAATCGTTTGATGACAATCAGTCCGGCCCTCTATTTTTATCCCCCAACTCAACACATTTGGACGAGCAGATCATGAATTTTGGAGATATTTTTGTGCCAGATGAATCGGAATGGCTAGTGCAAGACTTTCTACACGGTTTTATGAACCAGTAGTCTTTATCTTCTACGGAATACTAGTATATCTGGTATATTAGAGCGTGAAACACTCATCATATTCACACGCACATATCTTCTGGGCCAAGTAATTAGTTAAAAAATTATTGAATACATCTTGCTCTATACATTGAAGTATCTTATTTATTTCTGGATGGTCCTTGTGAAGTTACCATGTAATCTCTTGTAACCCCAATTCTTTAGCACAAGCCTCCAGGCTCTTCACTTGTGTCTCGGAATAAAGGAGATTGAAGTCCTGGATTGGAGTGCCTAGTGCAAGCTCAAGCCCAGTCTTATCATCAAATGATTCAAATTCAGCCTCGGCTGCCGTACCGATAACTGATTTTGAATGTAAATTTGACTGGAAGATTCCCGCAGCGGAGAATGGTAGAAAGTCTTCGTAGGTAACTGGTGAAGAGTCAAGTATTCCTTCGACGAGGAGATTCTCGAGCGCTGCTGACTTCGCTGGAGGAACATAACCCTTGGCCTTCGGCATGCATCGGAATGTGCAGAAAATCAAACCAAGCTTCACTAAAGATTCTATATCGTCTGGAAATTTTTCGAAGGCTGTCGAAAATATGTTATCAGTCGTGGCTGAATCGGCCCCTTTCGCCTTTGCTTCTGACATAGCATTTTCCAGTATCTGGTTGAACAAAGCTCTGCCGGCCGGAGTAACTGCTGCACCACGCTGCTCAATTTCGCCAAACCGTGCTGTGTGGTACCCGGTTATCAGAGGAGCTGTGCCGTTTGAGGCATTGAATAATGGGAATTTGATCTCTCCTTGTAGCGCCAAAAAGCTTGTCTGGCGTAGTAAGATTGGCCAACGTCGATGCGGTGGGCCCTCAATCCTGGTCTTGACTGCTAGTCCCGCTTGTTTCATCAAATCTTGCGAGGCTTCAATATCTAGGGTTCGCGGCGTGAGGTGATTGATGTGTGCGCTGTTGAAGCATGCAATATCAGCGACTATGGGATGAGTGGCTTTCAAAAGATGATACTCATCATATGTAGATGCTGCTATAGACTGCCACTGGAATGTCTTCAAAGCTTCGGTAACGAACTGGTTTCCTTGTTCTGGTAGAAATCCGCCCTGCTCTTCGCCAATGTCGATAAGTTTTAACAACGCAGAACTAAATATGTTTCGTTTTTCCAACAGAGTGGCTGTCAACTTTCGCGCCTCTGTACTCAATAGCTCCAATCTCAAAAGAGTTGTAAAAACACGAAAGGGATTTTTTTCAAGTGCTTTTGTTGTGATCGGACGAAACGCTGTGGCGTGCATCGGCAATCCAGCTTTGGAGAGGTCGTAATACCCAACCGGGTGCAGTCCCAGTAGAGCAAAGAGTCGTCGTACGGTCCTTATCTCAAATGGAGTTCCTAGACGAATAGCTCCGTGTCGTTCAAGATCAAGCCTTTCGCGTGCAACACTCTCATCGCTTCTCATTCTCAAACCCCAATCTGCCGTAGAAGCATTCGAGATAACCTCTTGATTGACTTTCTCTACTATACTAACAAGATCGCCATATAGTGGCACTTCGCCTTTGTACATTGCAGACATAGATAATGCAAAAATTGTACGCAGCGCATCTTGGTCACAGAATCTAGCTGACGTCTCTCGTTGCTGTCTGGGGGTTGCATACCAAGTAGTTGCCATCTTGAATAGAAGTGTACATCTAAGGGGGATCACGTATCTGCTGCTATGGAAACCACATCTCGTACAATTATAATTTATGGCTGCTGGTTAAATCTCATTGGAAACATTGTCGGGAGTTTCCAAGCTTGTTCAGGAGAGTAGTTGCTGAGTGCCGATAGAGCACTAGCCGTCATTTGATTTAGTGAATGTTGCCACGGCTTGTGAGGTTATGCAACAGGCCCGGAAGAACAACCGAGGTGTGATGAGTCCGCTGGTTCCCTATGGCCCAAGCCCGCCGGAAGAAACCGAACTATGCTGACATGACATTAGACTAACCCAAAAATAGCTTAGAAGACTGTTTTGTTGCAGTCTTGGTCAAAAAGAGGCCTCAGAGAGTCGAAATTCCTCGTTTCTATCGTGTTGTAGATATAACAATCAAATTGCGAGATCCCGTCTTGAGCTGTTATTCGAAAATGACTTCAATTATGAGTTCTGCCACCTCAGCTTTGGTCCAAGCCCAACATGCTCTCAACGGCCCTCAATTACATTCCCAAGACAAAGGTCTCGGAACAGCCTCTGTGTTAAACACGACAAATATGGTAAATGCGAAAAGAGTACGCCGCTTACATAATATTCCTACACCAGAGTCCAAAGAAGAAGAAAGAAGATGGCAGCTAGAGCAGATGGCAGGTGCTTTCCGCATATTTGCCAAATTAGGATTCGCTGATGGTGGCAGTGGCCATATTAGCCTTCGAGGTAGATAGCATAGCCTCTCTGCGTATGCTTCATCAGATAGATGCTTTGCTGATATAAATGGCATTTAGATCCAGTCCAGTCGGATACATTCTGGATCAATCCATATGGTGTTCACTTTGGCCTTCTCCAAGTCTCAGACATGGTTCATGTTGATGAGAATGGGGTACGAATCGGTGGTGCAGACAAGCTTATTAATACTGCTGGTTTCATTATTCACAGGGAGATACATAAGATGCGGCCTGACATAAACGCAGCCTGTCATATGCATAGCCCCTACGGTCGAGCTTGGTCGACCTTTGGGCTTCCTATAGATATGCTAAATCAAGGTAGGCAATGTATACTCTTTCTATTGTTTGCGGGGACTGCACTTACCTGATGGTTTCAGACTCTTGTATGTTCTTCAAAGATCTCGCAGTTTACAAAAATTTCGGAGGCGTAGTTTTTGCAAAAGATGAAGGCGTTCGCATTGCACAAGCTCTTGGTCCCATCAAAAAGAATCTTATCCTCAAGAATCATGGGATATTAACAGCTGGAGGCACCGTTGCTGAAGCAGCCGCATTCTTCATAGCCTTGGAGCGTGCTTGTCAGACACAGATCTTGGTTGAGTCATCCCTGGTATTGGGCCGTTTAGAGAAATGCTATATTGGTGACGAGGAGGCCGAATACACCAAGAAAGGCACTGGCAGTGCAGAGGTTATGTACATGCAATTTGTTCCAGAGTACGATATGATCTTGAAGGAAACAGGTGGCGACTTCCTAAATTAAGGTTAATAACAGCTGTAAAGATCGAGTACGTGTAGGAGATAATATGTGACTCTGTCTCAAAATTACTAATAGAGTTCGCAAAATGTGATATATAAGCTGCTACAAGCCATCATTAGGACCATAGAGGCTGTAAACACAATGGATACTCTACTCAAAATGCCAGAATTGACTGAAGGTTCAAGCGTTGCTATCAAAAGGGGCAAGATTATACACTTTTGAAATTAAAATACTATGTCTGGTTACTTCCATTGGGTTGGTGACTTCCTGACTAGTCCAGAATAGAACCATAACCCCATTGTGTATACATCATAAACAGGTAGTTTTATCCTTTCTTGGACAGCTTCGGCAAAAGGCGGCATTTGCGTACACTCCAAAACAATGGCGCCGAGATCAAGGTGGGCTTTAACAAGGTCAAATGCACATTGAACAAGTTCCTCTTCAATGTGCTGGTGAGAATATGGTGCACCATCTCGAATGATACACCGTAGTGAGGAATCATGAGATACACCTTTAATATGAATATCCTGTGGATTCGAAACGCCCAACTTAGATAGATGCAATTGCCCCAACCGCAACTCGTCGAATGTTATGACACCTATGCTTTTTTGTGGTGGTAGAAAAGCCCTTATGGCGGGAATTTGAATAAGTGCGGATGTGGCGATGGGTACAGGAAGGCGTGCGGCGAGTCTGAATTCAAAATAAAATTTGTTAGCGATTTTTTATTTGCTCGAAAATTTGACTTAAGATTTCTATGAGTGTTAGAGAGTTGACGAGACTTACTCTTGTTGAGCCATAGCTAAAAAACCACAACTCGTGATAATGCCTATGCATCCTTGGTCTGCAAGCTTTTGACCCGCGTCAATAAATCGGTCGAGAAATTCTTTTGAATAGCTACCGTTGGTAACTATTTGGTCTAATTTGGAACCATCTGCCATCTGCCTGATCAAAGGAAACGGCCATGTCTTCTCATTATAAGGATCTCCAGGCGGTCGATGAAAATGTACATCGACAGCGATGAAACCTAGGGGAGGTAAATCGTCTCTTGGTACACCCATCGTTCACAAATATCGGTCGTGAAGATCTGCCTTTCAATTCAAGACGATCAATATTGGAGCAGGCCGTGCTACCGTCACAGCTCTGAATGTGGCCAAGGTGCCAAGATAACGGCTGGACTGTCGGCACTGAAAATTATACCCGATTGATAAGACGGATTATCCCGACTTGCCCACTTATGAAGACAGAATCAGATGCGTGTCTCGGGGATATCCTCTACGATCCTTGGCCCAAGGAAAGCTAAACCTTAATTGATTTACCATCCTCGGCTTCTGCCGCCATGCATGCTGTGGATCCTCCGCAGAATCGCGTCTGGTGTGACATCACGTTGAGACAACTTCAACTAACGTAACATGAACTTCGGTTGCCCTCTTGATGAAACAGATACGCCTATTCTTTTGTCGCGACTTGTTTTGAATCTAATTCACCTATAATTCTCTAACCATTTTACTATTACTCATACATACACTACCAATATGTCGCCCAGCAAGCTTTCAGAAAAACCAAGGATTGTTAGCCTTGGATACCCAAAGTTTGTAGGAGAAGAGTTTCTTGCGGAATTCAAAGCAACATTTGATTTTGAAGTATGATTGCACCTTAATCCGGCACCCCTTGTCGCACCCCTAACTAGCCCATCGCACAGGTTCTCGATGCGACCAACCGCAAAGAAGTGCAAAAGGTGCTGCCCGAAATGATCAAGTCTTCGAAACCTATAGATGGATTCATCATACGGATGGGAACGCCACCATATGAGCCTTTCGATGAAGATCTTCTCAAGGCATTGGTTCCTGATTGCCGAATCATCACTTCTGCCTCAGCTGGCTACAATGAGTTCGATGTTGAGTGGATGACCAGAAATAACATATGGTTTTGCAATACTGTCAACGCAGTTGCAGAGGCCACTGCTGATATGGCGATCTTTCTCACACTTGCTGTCCTGCGTGATACTACAAGAGCAGAGATAGGTGCAAGGAACGGATCCTGGAAGGCCGGCATTGTTCCTGCTCGCGATCCTACAGGGTTAACCATTGGAATCGTTGGTATGGGTTCTATTGGAAAAGTAAGTATTGCATTGTTCAGTCTTAACCCATGGATGACATGGGGAAGATGTAGCCTTAGCGGCCTCAATCATAAGAACAGATGAGCTGACTTCTGTCAGTATCTTGCTTCGAAAGCCGCTGCCTTCAACTTGAAAGTACGATATTATAATCGACGGCAACTACCAGCAGAGGAAGAAGGGGCATATAATGCCACTTACTGCGCCACACTCCAGGAGCTGCTCTCCACGTCTGATATTGTGTCCATCAATTGCCCTCTTAATGATGAAACGAAGAATCTCATCTCGAAGAAGGAATTCGCTGCCATGAAGGACGGCGCATTCTTTGTTAATACAGCTCGTGGCCCCATTGTCGATGAACTTGCATTGATTGATGCGCTCGAGACTGGTAAAGTCACCCGCGCTGGCTTAGACGTCTTTCACAATGAGCCAAAAATCAATCCTTATTTCCAAAACAGCGATAAAGTTGTTCTTCAACCGCATATGGGAGGGTTGACAGATGTAGCGTTTCAGAAGTCAGAACGAGAATGTTTTGAGAATATTCGTTCACTATTTGAAAGCGGCAGACCAGTGGCTCCTGTTAACGAGATAAAGGGTAAGTTTGTCAAGGACTGAGAAGAGAGAAGGCCATACTTTTTATGTTGGATAATATTTCCAGCGAGATATTGGAACAATCTTAGAGGGCCAATGCATTAGATGCTATGGAATAATAGATAGAGTACATGGTATAATTTAAAATTATTCCCGAGAAGGGCTTTAGAGTTAGGCTTGTGAGACGTTGACTAGTGAACAAAAGATAATTGTTCGATCTTTTTTCTAAGCAGTATTTAAAGTGGTCTCGAACTACGGTCTTTGAAGTGTTTATATTCATTGTTTACTTGGATGAAACTACAAAGAAACAGGACATAATCTATTTCTGCCTTGAAATATCAATTACAAACAAAATATATACGTTGCGAAGCAATTGTAGTGGGTTAAGCGATCTAGTTTAGATATAAGCAAGCTAATGTACCAATAAGTCACACTAATAATGTTATCAGGCGTTAAAGAGTTTCACTGAAAGTCTATTATAAAGTGATTCAAACTAATGTATAGCTCTAGAGATGATATCACGATCCTGTGGGAAACAAATGTTGTTAATCTTGCCTTGTTGAATTAGCCCTTGACCGTTCACAAAGTTTTCTGCGATGAGGTAAATTGCTCATCCTCCTTTCTTATGCTATTTGCGTCGGTATTTCCATTGCTTTTATATATTTCTGTTAGACTTTACATTTCAATAGACAGAATAAGGCAAGGTTTGTCCTTACCTGATTTCAATTGAAACAATTGCATTTTTCTGGAGTTGATTAGCTTTTTTTCGCATTAAATACCACGGCCCTTCAAATAGGGCATCAATATGCTCCAGAACCAAGCCAGATGTTTCCGGAACCAAGATGTAGGTGTATACCAAGGCTATCAAGCACCAGGCAGCAAAAAAAATGAACGCTCCCCACCCACGCATACTAGATAAAATGAATGGAGTGGCTTTGACAATCACAAAGTAGAAGAGCCAGTGCCATGCTTGAGACAAAGAACCACCAAAAGAACGTATGCGGTTTGGCCAGAGCTCGGCCCCAAAAAGGTAGGGAAGAATGAGTAAACCTGTGCAGCCAGTGGTTAGCATCATTTTATTTGCTAACTCGTTGTTTTGAACATACCAATCGACCACCCAAATCCATGGATATAAATTGCCGCAAATGCAGTTCTCGACGAGGCTATATTCACATTGCTGGCATCCTCCATATAAAACTTCAGATAGACACCCAGATGAATATGGGAGAGCATTTGAATTGTGATGCCAATGAGTAAAGATCTTCGACGGCCAAGAGCATCAACCAAAAATAGGGACGCAATGATGATGAAAACCATCTTCGCGAAAGCATAAAAAGCAGCCATCATGATCGACGTTGATGTTCCATGGATACCTATGAGTTTGAAAATTCCCGGTAGATAGCTAGTGACCGCATTTCCGCCAGATAGTTGGGCGAGACCATATGTGACGCATGTTAGTTGTACACGGCGTAGATTGGCTGTGACGCAGAATGTCTCTCGCAGGATCGATTTCCAATTTTGTTCTCCGTATAAAGTCTGCTCTTCTATGATCTGAGTTTTAAACTCATTCCACTCTTTCAGCAACAGTGGATGGTCCCTAGATAGCCCACGAAGACGCACGAGTGTCTCGAAGGCTGCCTCTTGCCTGCCGACAAGGCAAAGCCATCGGGGCGATTCGGTCGCGAAAAAAGACAGAATTATAACGATTACTGGAGCGAATGTTTGGGCAAAAAATGTGATTTGGTATTGCAGATGAGATGGTGCAACATGCATATAACATGCGTACACTGTAAAAACCCCGATCGTTTGACTGGCCAGGAGGACAATGCCAAACCACAAAGTCAGGAGACCTCTTGTTTCAACTGGTGCTATCTCAACAATAGACATTGGGCCTGTCACGGTGAGGGGACCAATGCCTATTCCCGCAATAAGTCTTCCAAGGTAGAGGACGCCTATGTGGCCGTATGAGAATGTCGAGACGAGGCAGCCAGCTGTATATATAGTGAGGTAAAGTCTGAGAGACCATAGTCGACCGATACGATCGTTGACAAAAAAAGAGAAGAAGGCCGCGAGGCCGCACGTGATGTTGACGAACGATATAAAGTTCGAAACAGCTTGTGGGTTCTTTGCAGAAGTGATGCCGAATGCCTGTTGAAAGCCTGGAAGTGACGGAACTGAGGCTGCAGAGCCTTCATCCCAAGCTAAATACACTCGGTGTTAATTTCACGCTACAAGAATATAAATGACTGGTTGGATACGAGTCCGCGCTTACTTTTAGGAATACCTCCCAAGGCGTAGACAAACACCGAAAAAAACAAACGCCGATTGTATATGCCCGGTGGTGAGTCCTTTATGGCCCGCACATATCTGGCGAATGGTGATTCTGTGAAGACAGTCTTTAGAGCCATGATTCCCAAGGTACGATACGAAGTATGATATAGGATGGCAAAATTGAATAACGTGGCGCTAGAGAGTCTCAGGATTTTGGGTGGGCGGTTCAGATAATTATACGATACGACTTTTGGATCAATCGATAAACTTTCTGATTAGCTAGAGCCCTTATCTTGTACCAGTATTCATGACCTGTGTGTTGATCATAAGTGTAGAGACTTTTGGCGTCGATTAGGATTTGGCGCAAATTCGATGAAGGAAAACATCTGCCGAGAAATGGAAAGCCCCGAACCTCTTGGGGCTGAACTATGATAACTCCAGCTTTATGAAGAGCTCCCCTACTAGAAGGATATCAAAATAAAAAAGGGGGAGGAGGAGGGGAGGGGGTTCTCACGTGATCCTCGGATTCATCCCGCCGAAGATAAGTTTTGACCCACTTCCACTTGCCAAGAAAAGGATTCTTCCGGTGGCATAATTGGTCTCTGACTCGTAGCCATAACTCGTAGCCCACTTTTGTTTCCCCAATTACATGGACTGCTATGATGGAGTAATTTATGGTGCTTTAGGGATGCTCTTAATGTTTTCTTAGAGACGAGTTACCGAATTGATGCTCGAAGTATTGGTTTCAAAACCAAAACCAAACAAGAAACCGATCTTTTCTCCGAGCCGTCTACACTCTACACCTTAATTCTGCGCAATGGCTCCTTCTGTGACCAGTTCGGAGGACAAAATTATTGTCGTGGGGGCTGGCATATTTGGACTAAGCACTGCTATTCATCTTGCCCAACGTGGCTATCAGAAAGTTACTGTATTTGACAAGCAGTCGTATGATGAAAAACAGTACTCCTACCTGGCTGGGTGTGATGCGGCGTCGGCGGGTGAGTGCATAAGTTTTACCATCATAGATAGATGTTGATCTTGCTAAAACATTCAATGAGTAGACATGAACAAAATTATTAGATCAGCCTACGGAAATCAGACACTTTACCAGGATTTGTCCACTGAAGCCCTTGAAGGTTGGACGAAATGGAATGATGAGCTTCAGAGTGGGGAGTTTGTTCCTAATTCCATGACCCGCTCGACGAGGGTTTTTATCAATAATGGCAACCTTTCAATCACAGATCAAGACCAACTACCTCCTTTTGAGACTGATACGGTTAGAAATATGGAGCTGATGGGTCATCCACATACACAACTTATTACAAGTGATCCAGCCCACGTTGCTATTGCTGAGCAGAAAGGATTCCAATTCGGCATGGATCCATTTTCGCGAAAAGCAAAAGGCAAGCCCTTTCTCGGCGTTCTTGACACGACAGGAGGCACAGCTGTTGCTGACAAGGCTTGTACTTTTGCACTCCACAAGGCAAAGCTGCTTGGAGTAGAGTTTATCCTTGGCCCTGTTGTGGGTGAATTTTCACGTTTCACCCATAGCAGTAAGAACGAGGTGATTGGAATTCAGACGCGTGATGGGAAGACTTATCCATCAGCAATGATAGTCATGGCTTGTGGAGGATGGACTCCATCGCTAATTCCGCAGCTAGACAACCTTTGCGAAACAACAGCCGGCTCAGTGGTTCTGCTCAAAATTCCTCCGGACTCACCGCTTTTCGACAGATACGCACCAGAAAACTTTCCAACTTGGACTTATAAAATCAGGGACGGTTCGGAAGGCGGCCTCTATGGGTTTGCCCGAGACGATCAAGGCTATCTCAAAATCGGCTATAGGGGTACCAAGTATACCAATCCAAGGATGCAGATCGATGGAAAAGAGAGGAGTCTTCCCATCACAAGGTATGGTTCTGGGGAGACAATCAAGCACATTCCACAACATGCTCTCAGCGTTATCAAGAATTTCATTGCAGAGTTCCTTCCTGAGCTATCAGCAAATGGAATTAACATCGAACTTACTCGGCTTTGCTGGTACACAGATACCTTTGACAATCATTTTGTTAT
Organism: Bisporella sp. PMI_857; assembly: GCA_021307315.1. Taxonomy (NCBI): domain Eukaryota; kingdom Fungi; phylum Ascomycota; class Leotiomycetes; order Helotiales; family Helotiaceae; genus Bisporella; species Bisporella sp. PMI_857. The sequence continues at coordinate 52,980 of JAJSPD010000131.1, read as the reverse complement.
TGACCGTGTTCCAGGCCAAGAGTCCCTTATGGTTGCTACGGGTGGCAGCGGTCATGCTTTCAAGTATCTTCCAAACATTGGGAATTGGGTAGCTGACATCATGGAGAATAAGGGATTGGACCGGCCGTTGATAAAATGTTGGAAGTGGAGGAAAACGCAAGAGGGCATGCCTACTCCAAACATTATAATGGAAGGTAGTGCGGGGGAGAGATCGTTAAAACGAACGAAGCTATGTACCAATGATGACTTATTACTTGATAAGAAAGCCCGACTATAAGTCTAAAGGATTAACACTTCAAACTATATTTCTTTTTGAGTGGTCTTTTTGCACGTGGAGGTGAATTATTAAGTTAAAGCTAAGATGAGATTGTTACGATCATGTAAAGCGATTAGTCTATAACAGTCAGAGCGATAACATCAATGGTATTTGATTGTGGCATTCGTTCGATGCAAGAAAGCGTGTGCTGATTTTGAGCACCTCCAATCACATCTCGGTTTCCTTGCTATGGGGGTAGCATTTAAGAGCTCTTGAAGACAAGGTATTAGTTCAAACCAGCGATAGCAGAGAGCGAAGATCAGGTACCCAAAAAGCGTAAACAAGTATCAGTAGTACTGAGGAGTAGAAAAGAAATCAGATAATTAACTCATCCATAAAATATATCAGAATAGCCAGAGCTCTTCCTGCTGAGGTTGTATATGGCCATGCGTTATTTCAGCCCAAGTTGGACTGCTCAATCCTCTCGCCCACGACCATAGACCGATGCGACGATAGCAGTTCGGCTTGCCATCCACCGGTAGGGTTCGTTTGAGCAATAGAAACACATCAACGGCCCCGGACGAGTCAACTCGATGTAAAGAATGCAGCAAGAATATCTTCGAGAGCCCACAGCGGACTTTCGTTCTAGCTGTGCAATGAAGGAAAGGTTCTATTGTCAAACTTTCGGTGTCTGGATGACTGTCAAAAAACAAGTCCATCTGTGGCGTGTCAGCGATCTCGAGCTCCTTTGTATGCGTGGTACAAGTAACCATTTCCTTGGACCGTCTGACGTGCAAACCTGTAACGGCCCGGCGAAATTTATCCGTGTGCTGCTTCTGAGCATTAATGCAAAACCAGCGGATGAACCAGGGATATAATACTGCGTGAACTCTCAAATAGGCTCTTTTCGGTCTACCAAAGGGGTTGAGTGTCGATTCTAGTTCGCAAAAGACTTCCTTAATCATGTCACCTAAGAGTAAATCCACATTCGACCACTGCTTGTTCACTGCATGTGGGTTCGTGTAGGATATTCGTTGCGGCATGGCCATTGAAGCCCAAGACCACGACGGAATGCTCAATTGGACTGGCCGAGCTTTGCCGAAGCCAAACGGCTTATGGGGCCATGCGAACCATAACAAGTCAGTGGAAAGCGTTTCTTTCCACATGCCAGCAACATACTTAAAGTTACGATGGTATGCAATCGCTTCTGCACATCCAGCAATTGCAGGTAGCACGTCTGAAGCTACAGAGAGCTCTAATTGCATAAATCTTTCAGTAATAGTTCTCCAACAAGACATGAGGGTCTCCTTGTCATTATTTGGTGAAAGGCGTGTGACAGGACTGAGGTATCTCCGGAACTCCCAATTTAGTGTACCCGGCCATGCCTGACGCAGCTTAAGGATGTGTGGCGGCAGCCTCGAGCTGCACTCGCATGATTTAAGCTTCAGGCAGTGGAAAGAAAATTCGCCGTAGTCGCATTGGAGAAGGCGCGGTGACAATAGTCGCTCTTGCCATACCCAGCCACGCGTGAATAGTGGATATCGTTGAACAGCGTCCTCGATCGTGGCAACCGTGCCTTTTTGGTCCAGAACGCGGGCACCGATCAGATGTGTCTCACCTTTAATATTTGAGATAATAAAGCACATATCCCGAAACATTGAATTCGAAAGACAGCCTCCAGCAGAATCAGCTGATGCTACAGCGGCGATCGTTAAGTAGCTGTTCCGATAGATGTAGCCCATATTGGCAAGCTCTTTCTCCAAGTCCTTTCCATTGTCCCCGCTCTGGATTATACATAATGTATCTATCCATAGATATTGGATATTTAGCTCTCTAGCAATCGAGACCGCGTCATGAAAATTCTTCGGGAGGTCCTCTAGGATCATGAAGTCGAGACGGCGCGCAAGGTTTCCAACATTCAATTGATGTTGCTTTAGCCGGTCGTCCCAACGATGGCTCAAGCAGGCATATTGATATGTGTCGTTGGCTGCCGTTACGATAATTCGAATTCCGGGTTTTCCGAGACGATGAAGGGGAGTCAGATCAAGTAGTCGAGTAGGACGAATGTTATTGTTCTGTGAAGCCATATGCTCTGAGCAAGCCTCATGGCTGTGAAGACATTCGTTAATCCAGCCTCGTACCCTTTGCATGGACACGTCCTTGTCGTAGAGAACTTCGGAAGGTCTAAGCCATTTTAATGGGGCGCTGACGCCTGCTGGCTGTCAGTAGTCATTCTAAATGTAGGTAAAGGCCCTAACGTTTAGGTTGAAACAATGCTATGGCATTCATCTGTGTCTCTGTGCCGACAGGGCGGCGCTGAATCTCAAAGTCAGGGCCGATCGAGTACTCGTACTGGTCATGATCCCCAGGAAACAGATAAATAATAATCTGATCAAGTGCGTTGCAAAATTCGCAACCTTGTTTCGCAGAGGCTGCAAGACCTAGAGCAGAGAACCACTCCTGTCGTACCTTTGCGTATTCTTTGCCCAGTTGGTTTTGGGTGGTCCGCATCTCGCGTTTGAAGCGTGAGCCGTGACTCGCATATGTGGGTCGAGGCCTTTGAAAATTCTGGTCCAAGTCCCTTTTAAGGCTACAATTTATGGAACACGCGGAGACATCAAGAAACTCGAAAAAGCTCTTCGCAGCTTGGGTCTTGGCGCCTCGCGCCTCGCTGAGGGCATTCGCAATGTCTGCTTGCTTGACTAGAGTAACTGACATCGTTATTAGATTGGTAATGACGAGAATACTGGCTTGAATGATGTTCTTTGGGTGAAAGGTTCCAAGTAGATGTTCACCGGAGCCCACTTGTGGGTCAGAGCATTGTTTTCTAGATATGGCTAGGCGTAAATCGAGCACTGCCACGTCTTATGCTGTGCTTGCGCAGACTCCGTTAATGTTCTTCTGGTGCCGATCATTGGTGGGGATTGGGGAGGACTCCAATTAGCATTTAAAAGTAGCCACAGCGCACGACTGATACAAAGCTAGAGGAATCTATGATGTGCGCACAGATTTTTAACTCAAAACACCCTTTCTTTTTTTTTCTCGTCACGGGGCTTCTCGCAACTGGTTCGATGCCATGTCACGTGCAAGGCGCTGTTTGCTTGTCCGGCCACAGGAAGCCTGTCCACCTGATCACTTGTCGCACGACAACCGCGTAAATACCGAGGGTGTGCTAGGACTTAAACAATTGTTCCGGTTGCAAGATCTACTAATGGTCGGTCACTGAGTTGGTACATGACCACCTAGATATTGAGGGTCGAAGCAGGGACAGGCCGCCCGCTACCTAGACTAGAAGCATTGTTCCACAACCACTTGTACAAACAATTCATTTGCACACATCACTTTTTGGTACCAACAAACTATTCGTACAAACTATTTGTACTAAAAATTTGAGCATACGACAAGATAAAGGGATCCGCCAAAATCTTTGTCGAAGATGTGCTTCTTGTCTTACCAGGAGACTTTGATCTCGATGGTCGAGATGGTTTACTGACTATTTTACGTGAGAAACCCTAAGGTCTTCTCAGGGCATACTGATATTTTAAACATTTTAGTTGCCGACTTCCACGCCGACTTTAATCGTTATCTTCGAAGTCTTAAGTTCACTAGCCTAACGGACTTTGAGGCTTTGAAAGACTTCAAGGAGCGCGGCTTAATTGGTCGCCGAAGACCGTAGCCATGGCATCGCTGTACATCGCAATACGCTCGCTACTGGGTGGCTATACTATTCAGCGTGTCCGGATGCACCCTCTTTCTCGCCACCCTTCCCTAAGAAAGACTTTAAATTGTATGTAGGCGCCAATTTGGAGGTCATTGCGTAGTTGGTACTGGGGTTCTCTTGTGTCATGGACTGGCGTAGTCATAAATCTTGGTTACTACGCTTTAGCGGCTCGAAAGGAATGTGGATGAAGTAGCACTCATAGATTGTAGACGAAGCTGGCTAAGAAGCAGGGTGTGTCCCAGAGAAACCATTTTGCAATATAACACGTAACACTAAAATGAGGGGTATGGGCTCGTGCGAGCAAAGCCAGGCATGATGGGCACGGATAACAATAGGGATCTTGAGGGGGGGCCAATTTTGCTCGAGCACCAATATCAATACTCCTACCATATGAACCCGTACACCGCTGTGAACGGGCGGGGATCTCACACAGACCCCACCTTATTTTTACCTACAAAAAAGCTCCTTCAGGACGTAAATGGGGATAACACATTGGGGATTAACGCCGCCGAAATACACACCTCCACCACCGCTCGAAGTGGTCGAAATTATAGCCCAACGTAATCAGAGGTCCCGCAATCGCAGCTGTTAGGCCAACTTTACACTTATCTCAGTACAATATCGGGGCGGTGGTTTCAACGTGACACTTACATACGTATCCGCAAACCAAAGATAAATGCAACCCGTTGCTATCATCTGCGGCCCTTGGGTATTCAGCTATAGGAATTGCGAAGAAGGCAGCAAGGAACGACATTGGCAGCTATGTCTTCAATCAAAATCTCACCGCATGCACTGCCTTACGGCCACTTACAAAAACTATCGTCACAATCGTGAAGAGCAGGATGATCTTCCCTTGTTTTGAACTCTCCCTTGCCATCTGGCGGCTAGTAGTGAGAGAGTACTGGGCTTCATTTGCAATAATGGTGCTTTGCTTAAGTTCCACGATTTGGTCGATCTGCAATGCTTAGCTTCTGTAAATGTGAAACCATCAACAGAACCCACATCGACAGAAATTCTTGCGGCAAGCTTATGCAAATTGGCCACATCGGCCACCTGATCATCAATTTCATCTCGTAGGCGTTTATACCTCAATTGAACATTTTGGTCCTCTTTTCGGCCAATTGTCGTTCCCATATCTCGAATGGCCTTTATTTGATCGTCTTGCAGAAGCAAGATGATTTCAAGCTCATCTCGTATGTCCCTCAACTCATTGAGCATTTGGCTTTCGGAGGCTCGTGATACAAGACTAGTTAAAGCCTTTTCCTGTTTGCGCCTATTGCTTATATGGTTCAGTTCTATTGTAGAATGGATAGCTTCGCCATAAAGCCGACTTACATTCATGGACTAAGCAAACCTTAACAGACGCTCAGATAAACAATTTGCAAGGCTTACCAGCATTTGCAGTGTCTCATCATATGTATCGACAATTTTAGCCGACCTCTCCTTTGCTTGAGCGCCTAAATCGTAGTTGAAACTGTCTATACAATGACTGGTAATGAGAGCCGCTAGTTCCTGCCCCGTGCTAATTTGGCCTAGTTTGGGACTTGTCAAATAATGCAGAATACTATCCAGTACATCCCCCTCGATTATACTATGATCGCCCCTCTGTAGGAAGCTGCTCACGATCCACTCTGTATTCGTATCAACGGCAAGTAATTTCTGCCTTTTTGAGAGTCAAACCTTTATTTAGTATCCATAGCCACAGTTGGTCCACGACAATAATCTTTGGCTCTTGGTTCCTAAAGCGTTGCCGGTGCCACCGGTAAATTGTTTGGTCATTATCTCTCGCTGCAGTGTTCTCCAGACTAGTATAGAAGTATTGATCCAAGGTCCGTCGAATATGGAGATTGGGATAAGCCAGTGTTAGTATTGTATCAGGCACGCCAGTTCTTTGCCCGTATGTTGCAGGCGATCCCAGCTGTGGACTGTGAGGATTCTTTAAATTTCCGAACTGGCTCACTCGCCGAGCCGCTTCCAGGGTTATAAACGGCATCTTGACTGTTAGTAAATGATGATAATGCCCGCCTGCCACAGAGAACACTAACAAACAGCATCATGCTACTCGTTCCTTCATTCCTACCTTCCGGCGACAACAAGCTCTAGTCTCTCGATTAGATTGCTAATAAAGTTAAACTAGAAAGTCGCATACAGGAATCTCTCGTGTTGTTGGGCGAATGAAACGGGAATGGGCAGTCATGCCTCGGTGTTCCCGCTTAGTCCAATCTTCATTGATACCAAAAGGCGTACTGACGCCTGCATCCTCATATATCTTGCTGATAAGGTTCTGGATACGCAGTTAGCAGCGTATCCAGATAGTTGACCTTCAGTATACCAGACCTTGCACCATGTTATCTGGTTTCAATATTGTAAGTTCTCAGTCTGTGTATAAATTATTGGGCGTATACATTATTGGCTGGAAGATGGTGCCATCTGTGGAAAGGCTTGCCATACGCAGTTGTGGGCTTGGATTCCTCCATGATAGCCTTTGGACCCACGCCATAGAGAAGGTCATATACAGTGGGCTTTGCTATGTGAGGCGGTCCATCTCCCGAATAGAAGTCAACTATAGTGGCATGAAAAGCAAGACAAGCCTCTTTCTCTGCTAGCGATAGTGCCACTACTCGCTCCGATCGTTTGAGGCTAGCAGACGAAGCGTGCTCTAGTACGTTGGTCATCGGAAATGTATTATATAAGGCGTAGAATTCCCAAAGCAGTCTCCACGGTGGAGAAGAAGCGATAAAATGTACTAATTTGCGTGAGTGGCAATTTATTTAGCGTTATCAGAGATGTTGGTGTGGGTAAGGTTCGGCCCTATTTGTGTAACCGCCACGTGTGCTGACGTTAAGCCACTTACGGCGAGTATCAGCAATATTTTGCAGCTTGGCAAATTAACAACACAATCCTATCGAGTTTGGCAAGGACCGAGAGCGCTACCCTTCTTAACGCCGATGCCCCGAACCCAGCTGGCCTTTATTTTTATTTTCTTAGTTGGGGCGAAAAAGAAAGGGGGTTTGTGACATGATTACATATCACGTAGCAAGAGGCGGAATAGCTATTGACTACGCTCTTGCTGTTGTGATTATGGTTCCTTGATTATTAGGTACTAAGTTACAGCCTATTGCCAGGTAAGTGTAGGCGATAGAAAACCCCAAGCTTCACGTGATCCACGGATCACGGGAAACTATCTATATGCATACCAACAAAAATAATGGTATTTGGGGGTTCGGCAGATGGTTGGTGACAAGAAAGAGTGAGTAGAGTTTGAAAAAGCTGGGATGTGATGACTGATAGAGTTGTTTGCTCTTTCCCAGCTCCTTCCTTTTTTTTTGGTTAGGGTGGTAAAAGAAAATGGAAAGTTAAGTAATGAGATTACCACTCTTCCTTCATGTCTCGGCCATTGTCCTGATATATAGCAGTCTGTAGCGCGAATCGATTTTAAGTTTATTAAAAAAATGCTACGCTTATGTGGCCGTGGCTAAACCGTCCGGCGATAGATATGACGTATCCACCTTGAAAACTCCCACTTCCCAGCGTCTTAGACATATGATGTAACCACCCTTACGCTTCTTAACAGGTGTGAAAATTAAACATATCTGCCAGTTGAGGGCATCACAGTTTATCGGTACCATAGCCTTTAGGAAAGACCCCAAGCCGTTTATATCTTGAGGGGGGGCTGGGTGTTAATGGCTACCACCCGGAGCTGACCTTCGTCCTCTGAAATTTGAATTGTTCGCCGTCTGGGTGAGGGGCACAAGTGGCATAGTCGCGTGACTAGAATCTCACGTAACTCCCATCAACCACCCTCTTTAATTTTACAGGCTGTCCAGGACTAAGTAGATAATCAAGACAGCCCTGGGTGATAGAATTTTCAAACACTAACTCTGTTATTGATACGAGGGAGTTCGAAATAGGCTGTCAAGCAGACACGTAATCAGGCTAATGTGAAGAACAAACATCACGGTTACTACCTCAAAGTAATATAAAACTCTGCGATGAAAATCAATAAAATCAATAAAGAATCCCACGAGGTCATTTGACACATCTGCCACTTTTCCGGCTTGGACCCTCCCTACCTGATTCCGTCAAACTTCCAGCGCGTTCGTCTGTCCCGATGTCTCACTTAGCTTCGAATCACTCCTTTTCCTTCCTCGATCCATAATTCGTCTGTTCTAACGTCAGGTGGAAACATGTTGGCTTCAACCAACGCCGGTCCGGTCCGTGAGCTCCAAGTCAGTCATTAAGTATCAGAGTGCATCAGATAGAACATTTAAAGAAAAAAGTCAAGTTTGAAAGCACCGGTGCTGGCCCAAATAGTGTAATTGTGCATATTACTGATTCTGAAAGTTCTGCAGAGTAGATATCAGCTTGGAGTCCAATCATTGGGGTTTGCGGCCTTTATCTTCTTTATTTTATATTTTAGTGAAACAAAAATAAGGCTAAGAAAGTTGCTGATACCTACCTTGAATTGGGTGTCAAAGAGCATGGCAAGATCTTTGGCAATCTCATGTTTGTCTGTTGGAGAGGTCCAATCTCTTGTTGCCAGTGTCTTAAGAGAGGTGCTCTCCGGAAAATAGGGGGGGTGGGTATTGTATGAACCGCCAGCAAGGAATCGGAACATCTTCTTTATGTTCTCCTTTGCCTCTGAAGGTTTAGTGCCGGAGGTTGCGTTTGTGGCTACGATAGGGGATTGCGCTACAGTTTTATTGTTGACCGAAATATGGAGACGCTGAAGATATAGCATCAAGGCAGCAAGCCCCGAGCCGAGAGCCGTTGCGACGGAGCTCCCAGAGTGGGTTGTGGCAGGGGATCCATCACGAGGATCAAAAAATATGTTCTCACCGGGGAGCAATAAGTCAATTGACTGCCCGTGGACCCATGCGCACTTCTCGCCCGTGGCAGTTGATGCCCCTACTCTCAGGCAGTGGCCCCAGTTCCCTGGATAGCATTCGATAGCAGTGCTGTTTCCTTGGTCACTGGTTGCACAAAACATAATGATATTATTGTTGAACGCTCTGGTGACCGCAGAGTTCAGTTCTTTGAGCCCCTCAGAGTGATCAACTGTATTTGTTGTCTCAATGGTCCAGCTCATGGAGATAATGTCAACTTCACAGCTAATGGCCCATTCGACAGCCTTTGGAAATCAGTTCACAGGCCCAACTATATAAGTGGGCGTAGCTGTAACACTTACATCTGCAGCAGACTTTGGAGTAATGTGTCTCCTCCCATTCATGCTATATCTCTCTTCTAGCTTGGCGACAAACAACTTGGCTCGTGGACACATTCGTAGTATAAGATCAGCCATCATTGTTCCATGTTGGTCGGAAGAGACGAAATAAGGGTTCAGTGAAACATCCATTGCAAACGGGGACGAAAATGATGCGCCCGACACGATCTTATCATCGAAGATGTCGAGGGCTGCGTCGACTCCATCATCGATGATAGCAATCTTCACCGGGTTGGCTAAGTTCACTGGCATAGTACGAACAAATTTCACAACGTTTTCCATAGACTCCAGCCAAATATTTTCTCTAGTGAGATGAATTAGCTTCAGCTCTAGTTCGTGACAATAAATGGTTGCCTACTTGGCGTCAACGGACGCGCTCTTGAACCCGGACATGTAACTCTGGGAAACAGAATCTGCAATTTCCATAATATCAATACGCCGTCGAGAAGCTGTATGGACCTCAGGTTTGGCGTAATTCTGCGGCTTCGGAGTATCATTACGCTTCGATAGGTTATCCTCCTCGTCGACTGGCTGATGTCCATTTGCAATACTAGTGGTGGTTGACATGCTTGGACGGTCAACCTTTTCCGTTTGGGTGGCGGCATCTTTGATGGCAACACTCTCGTTAATCTTAGCTTTGAAAGTTTGAAGATACCCAAGCTTTCGCTTTGTGCTCTCCAAGCCCTGGAATAATTATGTTAGGAAACAAGATCGGAGAGAGAGAGAGAGAACAGGAATGTGGTCCTATAATATCCCCCAGAGGAGACGCCTTACATGACGGGCACGGAGTGAGACACACCTTCTGGTGATATATCCAGATACGCCTCAGCTGCGCAAATTATTTTAGTTAGGAAGTTATTTTACAGGGTTTATAACGCACCTCGGGGAATTTCTTCCTGTTCTTAAAACCTTCATCACTATACCAGCCCAGCAAAGTTGAATTGCTGCCAGACCAATACAGAGATATATCCTGTATCTTCTTTGAAACTTTCTGGATGACCTCGCTGCAGATATCGAGCTTCTTCCAGTCCCATACTTCAATGTCAAAGGATTTTAACGCCTCTTCAATGGCCTCATCTGAATGTGACACGGTACCGTCATCAATAACCACAACTTTCATGACGCTGCGGACATGGTTGTCTTTGAGCCAACTGAATACCACTACTAAATCACTGATGCCTTCAGCATTGCTGTCAGCAGTGGACCCGATTTGGTTACTGGAGCTCTCGGCTTGAGATGCACCACCTAGATGATTCTCATTGTCTCCAATGACTTCGGTTGGATTTTCCACAGTCAGCCGTGGAAGAGTTACACACGCAAGAACCGATTCAAAGGAAAGGTGCTTGGCCAAACGGCTGAGGTAGTCCTTTGATATCGTCTTTCTTGGGAAACCAGATAAGCTAAACTCGAGATGTCTCTCTAGAAATGATGCTGTTAGAGGGAAATATTCATGCAATAGAGTGGCGTCTTTGACCTTGAAGGAAAAAGAGTAATCAGGAATGCTTATAGCCAAAACTGACCTTTACCGGATGAATACAGGCACCCCTTTACCTTATTGCGGTCCCATGTCGGCTCGTGCAGGCAAAAATTTCTAATGATTGACAAAATCGGGTCTTCGCCACGAACTCTTTGACGTTCTTTGTATAGCATGGGGCTGCATACAGTTTCTACTATGGCTTTGTTTTGTTCGTTCTGTTGGTTTTTGGGGAAAGCCTTCCAGAGTTCGTCAAGCTTGGCCTCCCATTCCCTGTCAACTGCTTTATCAATTGTAGCCTCTCTCTCCCGGAATGGTGTAAAAACATCTCTTGAAGGCGTTTCTTGAGTACCCCACTTAGCCAGCGTCTCCTTGTCAGCCGCAATGAGTCGCTTGACTATCTCTCCTTGTTTCCAGATCGGCTCGGGTGCGGTTAACTTGAAACCGACAAGTCTCCCTTTGTTTGTGTCAATGGCCCATTGGGCAGGACGCTTAGACGCTCGGGGCTTGGTTTGAACCAGAGAACAGGTGAGTGGGCTGTCTGGCTTGCCATTTGTGGTACCGTTTGGGGTGGCATTTGCATTTGTTCTATTGTTCGGCATAGGACCCTTGCTTTGCGATAAGTCTACCCCCCTCTTGAATCTCGAATTGGCCTGGTCTTCAAACAAGAACTCGAGAGTGTAAAGCATGCTCTTATCTTCTGTCTCCCTGTCCTCGCCGAGTTCTTGCTCCTCGTCTTCGCCAACTTCTTCCTCCTCGTACCCGCTGGCTTCTTCTTGCTCATCGTCCTCATCTCCTTCATATTCTTCTTCGTCTTCCCGGTCAAAGAACATCCCGAGACCCACAGCATAGTGTAATGCAGTCTTTCCATCGATATCGCGGGACGTGAACATCGCGACTTTGTCGCTGCTCATCGCTTCGTAGAAAGCAATCAATCTCATAGTACAGCGAGACTGTTTGCTGACAGCCAAGTGAAGGCACGTCTTTTTTTGGTTGTCTGTCGTCAATGCGAGGACCTTCTCCAGAGTCTTCTTGCTATTTGACTCCTCAAGGTTGTCCAATATATCTTCCACAAAACCATCATTCCCGTTTTCGAGCGCCTCGTGCATCGCAGTGTACCCACTGCGGGGGTCGCGACACTCGAGAAGCCCATGATAATTTTCCAAGATCCATTTCAAAAATGATTTCTGTTTATCAACGGTCCAATTTTGGGAGGTCGAGCTTGGCGCCGTTTCGCCGGCCAACTCATGGAGAATGGTGCGTTTCTGGTCCTTTTCCTTGTCGTTTAGGAGAACAGGTTCCTTGTAGTTGCGTTCAAATATTATTTGGCTCTCTTCTGCGCCGAAGTCAAGTTTAGAGGCGACGTCTAACACAATGAGTGGCCGGACGTCTCGTGGAGGCGCCGTTGCTTGGCCACCGGTCTTTGTTTGGCGCTTGGAAGCCTTGCGTGCTTCTGCTTCCCGAGTCAATCTTTGGCCCTCTAGATTCAGTGGCATCTTCCTCCTTTTAGTGCGTAGTTCTTCATAGAAGGAAATTTCTTTACTCAGGCGAGATTACCGGCTCAATTGCGCTACTACGACCTGAACGATTCAGGTAGACTGCTGCAGATGAGAAGTGATACGAGTTAGGTAACTTATCCATTGCAGTTCTAGTTCACGTGCTAACATCCACCGGATGGAGCTGCAACTAAGTACGCAGTATTGGCATCAATCCATCGGTGTCCCAATCCGTTCAAGGACCTACATCAATCACGGAATATTTGGTGTTCGGGGATTCCTGCATCAGGTATTCCAATTCATGGCTGCTGTAACTTGTTGTGGGTCCTTCCGATACCGTTAAAGCTCAGATATCCATGTGCTGCCAACTCTCGATGCGCAGTCAAGATGATAACACACGACATAATATATAATGGTGGAGCAGGGGGATCATCACAGCCTCCCCGCATGGCATCCGCCGCTGTCTATATTTGATGTCCTGTGCATAGTTAGCATGCTTCGGCCGAAACCTTCGCTAACGGCGACACCCATCAGCTCATGTGTTTCTACAAGGGAATCTAAGGCTGATGATAAATGACAATGCGAGGTGCATCATAAGGAGCGCCTGCATTGCCCCACAACTTTATGTCTACGAGACACTTCATCTCTGGAAATATACCACCTCTCACCCGCCAGCAGCCCAAGCACACGCCAAAAATAATTCACCACAATCACCTTATAGTCATGACGGACTTGGATATAGATCTTCAGCCAGCAGGCGTTGAAGGTGCGAGTTTCCGCTGGAAGAATGCACCAGGCCAGAAAATCCGAGAAACAGTGATGAACCAGGGTAATTACGGCGGCCATCGAGTTAGAGCCAGGGCTTCGATCCACAAGGTTACCAGCGGTACCTTGGCCCCAGGAGGGGACCCGGCGTCGTTGATGATTCTAGGCTTCCAATTCCAGGCGCCGAAAGGGCGATTCAAAAGGGCCAAGATTGTTGTTGAATTCGAGCAAGCCAACTCCCAAGGCAGCAGCAACTGGGAACTCGACCCCGCCATTTACAACCTCGCCCCAGAGCATGATTTTGCACTGAACCTGAAGTCAACGACGGAGCATTCCACTCACCGCATTCATGGCACTCTCCAGCCAAACTTTTACGGAATCGCAGGTGGCGAGATCGGGTATGAGTGGGAACTGACCAAGGACATGACCAGGGATCATTACACGGTTCTGTCTGGGACACGGCACAACACTCGAGAAAGCGAGGTTGGGGATGACAATGCCGTTATTTGGTGGCTGGGTGAGGACAGAGACACGAAGGAAGGAATTCCTCGGTGGCTCCGCACGGCAGTGCTTGTTAAACGAAAGGGAAATGGGCCGATTACCGCAAAATTCGACATCATAACCGAAGTTGATTTGGTCACAAACGTGCACACGTTTTTTGGAGCCGGCAGGAAGGAGGTCAATGACCCGATCACACTGGACGCGGATCTCCAGTTTGAGTCTACCCAGAGTGGCAGCGTGACGGTCTTGACGAAGGCGATGATGGAGAACATGGGAGGCTTGGACTTGATGGAGTGTGCAAGGGCGAAGTTTGTGACACCATTGGACACTGATGAATGAAGAGCTGAATTACCTTTGATGGGCAGTAGTATACCGGTAGTAACTCTGCAAGGTGCCGCTAGGTCTTTTAACCCTGCCACTGATTCCTTCTCGAGTTTCATTGTTTTTTATTGGTCACCTCTCGTCCGGTTGGCGCCGTCTTGGTAACCCTCCTTTGTTTTAAAAGACCACCCGATTGGTCAGAATTTCTCCCAAATGTATGCAACCGCTAGTCCCGCTTTGAGAATTCGCAGATTCCATCGATATTTGAGGCTGGAAAGGGAAACTGTGGTGTTACGGGGATTGAAGGATGGCCAGTGTGATAATCGTTCACGCAATGGCGGTTGCGTTGTGTATCGAATGATTCACCCTAATGCGAAAACACTCATGGGGTAAGGATCGGATGACTCGGCGTAACCAGTCACACACAAGATAATGCAGTGAAGCTTACCGGCCTACCTGTTTGTTCTCCAAGTCGCCGTCATCTAACCCTAACCTCGGGAACTTGTTACAACATCTCTCAGGACCGATGCTACCTTGCACCGAGCACCAAACAATACAACTTTTTGGAATTCAATATTTTCCAGGCTCGAAAGTGTTAGAGGATCAGCCTCTTCCTAGAGTCATATCAAAAACACTTTTGATTACAAATTTTCACCTATCAGCGCCGCTACTTCTCACTGCGTGTGGACAAACCAACGAATATTTCATCTCTCCTCATAATAATGCATTCTTTCTTGTAGGTAGCCTTCTCTGAAAAGAGTTCCATAGATGGTCCAAGCTCTAACCGAAAATCTATGCTATTACGCAAACAGGCTTGTGATTGTCAGGGGCTTTGAATCTATAAAAGATAACCATCAGTCAGACGAAGACCTAGCGAATCTATTTCAAGGATGGTTCCGGGGTGCTCAAGTGATAATATTCAATTCCTGTCCGAGGAACTCGATTCGTCCTGGCTGGATACAGAAACAGTCGGATGAGCTGCTTTCAATTCTGATAAACGACCGCCAAAGTTTTGTGAGCCACCACCAATGATGTTAAACCCTAACGATTCAGACAGGTCAATTTAGTGATTGGAGCTAATACTACTACGCATAGACTCAAGTTGTTGGGGAAAGCTCCAGAAGCCGTCCAATTGTCATTCTCGCCAGCAACGTCGGTGGATTTGTTGTAAAGCGGGTGCGTCACGAATAGTTCTCTGCTAAGCCATCAACCAACAGACGATGAACCGACTTATGAAAATGTGACTAACTAAGTCTTTATAGGCACTCGTGCAAGCAACTAACAATTGGCAATACCAATCAATTATTTCTTCAACTATTGCAGTCGTACGTATATTAAGTGGTATTGAGGCACCACCACTTATTGAGCTCAGTCGGACTAGCTAATGACAACTCCAAAGGTATTCCTTGGGACTCCTCATACCGAGACTCAACAGGTGCCATGGGAAGCACAACTGATGCACCTAATTCTTGCTTTCGACATTCCGCTTTTGGACCCCTCACTATACTGCAACGAAACTTCTTCTGTATTAAGAGGCTTATCCGTGTGGTTCTCCATTGTAGATCCGAAATATTTTATTGGCAATTATATTACCAACCAAGAACGTGGATCTAGCACATATCACTATAACGTAAGGCGATCTAAAGTCATTGAGGCTGCTCTTGACCAGAGCAAACATAGCCACCTGCCCACCTCATCAGTAGCTGGAAGTATCTAATTAATGCTGCAGGTCTTGGAAAAATACCCTACTGAGCTGTGCCATCCGTCCGGAAGAGAAGTTCCCATTGAAGGCGGATATGAAAGTCTCTGGACTTTCAGTCAGTGGGAGGTAAAGTCGGAAAGCGTGCGGCTGCTAATTAGCGGCTTGAGGCAGTTGAGTTTACAAGGTATGGCCGGCGCTGGCCTTATTTACAACCGCCGTGGGACTCGCATCCTGCACTTACTAACGCCTTATTTCAGCTGCGGATTCACACTATTATTTGTTTCTCGGTAGTCTCGCCCCGAGAGACCCAGCGGTTCACCAGTTCCGTGGGTATTCCACAGGCTTCAGTCACCTTGACCAGATACGCGACCATGATATATATAAGAAGTGGCTGACATCGGATTTCTCAAATTTTCTCTCTATCAGCGCAGATGCTGGCTCGGGCACTCGGTCTTTATTGTATCAGATGATGCAATCATTGATTCATGAGCGTCGCGGCAAGCGCGACGTGTTCATTAGCTTTTCATACGACAACCAGTACGTCCGAGATAAAGTAGAAAGTCTCTATCTGTCATTATGCCGGCAGCTTCTCATGGCACGGCCACTCCTCTACCAGCGTATGTCAAAACTGTGCAAATGGCTCCTCACGCATACAATATTCACGCCAGCTACGGCAATGGTCCTGCTACGTTCCCTTCTTGGATGCTATACGGAAGGTCCTGTGTATTGTTTTATCTATAATGTCGACCAGTCAGGAGAAGTTTGGCAAGACTTTGTCGCCCAGATGGAAGAGATTTCACGATCTCAATCGACGCCACTAAAAGTTGCTTTTACCCTTGAACAAGAACAGCTAGTTAGTTTCACCAACAGTCGCATTCCCCAGGAAAAGGACCCCATTCTGGCCAGTAGCGAGAAGTCCCATGATTCAGTTGGGTCATCAGTCCAAGAGATTCCAACACCTCAGCCAGCACCATTAAAAGCCGCTTTTACAATCAAACTAGAGCAGCCAACTAACTCCACGGACAATGGTCACCCCCAAGAAAGCTCCCTAATAGTTGATCTTGGCGAGAAGTTCCAAGATCTTGTTCGGTTGTCAGTCCAAGAGAGGCTGCGACATGACACACAACGTTCAGCTCTCTGGACCAAATTTGAGACGGCTATTGCGAACAGCATTTGCCAGAGGCCGACAACGTTTCTCGTGATGACCCTTCAACTCGACTTGCTACAGAGCTCAAGTCTCCTCTCTTCTAGATCTAGCATCACGGAAGCCTTGTAAAGTCTTCCAATAGATTTGGACGGAGTATACGAATATTTTCTTGGACAAATTTCCATGCAGGACTATCAGCGACAAGCCTTGAACTGCATCGCTTCGGCAGTTCGCCCCATCAACTCTTCCGAACTAGCGGTTTACCTCTCGTTAGGGTCACAAAAGTGCGATAATCTGGAGTCTCTAGAAGATCGCATCCCGTGTGACATGATCGGAGATCTCATTAACAGTCCAGTCCTAAGACGTCTTCTTAAAGTTCAGGATGATCACCTATATTTGATCCATGGGACACTATCCAACTACATTGCCGTCCGAGACAGCGAGGGCCTGCTCCAACTGCAGATGCTAGAAACGTGTCTCAACTACCTCGCACTTTTCCCAAATGATAGCGAGAAGGGAGAGGAGGTCATGGAGTCTGCCCAAGCGAGGAGCAGTGGCGGCAGCCCTGAAGGTGTAGTTAGAAGAGTGGCAGAACGCCATTGCTTCTTGGCATACGCGACAGATTATTGGCCTCAGCACTACATCAACTGCAAAGCCAGCGCCATTGCAACAGCTGCGGTGCTAAATTTTGTCCAAAGTTGCTCTCTGCAGGCGTGGGCATCAGCGTATAACAGCGCCGGGGAGCCTTTGAATAGGGTGCTTGAGGAGCCGGTGACACCTCTCACCGTCGCTAGTACTTTTGGGTTCGAACAAATCGCCATCCAAGTGCTCGGAACCAATCAGTCTCAGGAGGCTTTCACCGAAAATGAGCTGGACATAGCAGTAAAGCTTGCTGCAATGCATGGCCACTTGAAAACCCTTGAACTCCTCCTGACTCGCGGAGCGAACGGCGCATATGCACTGGGATACGCCTGTGCAGGTGGCCAAAAAGACTTAGTTGAGCACATTCTTGCTGGTGACGACAGCCTGGACCTCGACATCCTGGACCTCGACATCGTTGACTCAGATGGCCTAACACCACTTCTGCAATCCCTAAGAAGCGGCCACCCTAAAACAGCTGAATATCTACTTTCCAAAGGGGCGTCTCCTGCAGCTAAAACTTCAGATGGCTTAACTAGTCTTCATTTGGCCACGCAGCTCGGACTCCTTGAAATTGTCCGCATTCTAGTCGACAAGAAGGTAGATATTGAAGCTGAAAACAGCTCAGGATATGACGCATTGAAGATCGCCGCTGAATCTGGCTTCAGGGATATCGTGAGCTATCTTTTGGATAATGGAGCCAAGGCGCTCATCAACAAGCCTACACAAAGCACCAATAAAAGTGCGCTGTATCTAGCCGTGGCGCACGGACACCAGCAAACCACCATATGCCTCCTCAACAATGGTGCAGATCCACGTATCACAGATTTAGAAGGCGATAGCCCTTTATACGTAGCGTGTCGGGACGGTTTTGTCAGTATTGTTCAGTTGCTTCGCTCCCAAGTCGAAGTGAAAGACTCCTTGACCGACCAAAAAGACTCAAGTAAGCAAGATAGTGATCCAGAGCCTTCCGGCTCTACTGCTTTTCCGACTTCAAGCGCTACTCAATATCAGGAGGGGCCTTATCTAGGTTCAAGCTCCGAGCGAGCTGCTGGTGGAAAGGGCCCGCAAAAACGGCTTTCAAGAATCCTAAGCGACTGTCTTCAAGTTGCCGCTCGCAAGGGGCATCTCGAGATTGTAAGCTTGCTTCTCGATGGCCCAATTGACCCCCAATTGACCGATGACCATGGCGAGACGGCATTGCATGCTGCCGCTGCACAAGGATATGACCAAACAACAAAGCAACTTCTGGCGAAAGGTTTCCGTGTTGACCAAGGGAACAAACGACATGAGACGCCGCTCCAGATTGCTTGCGATCATGGGCATGTCGCCGTAGTACAGGTCCTCGTCGACGGAACCGCTGTGATTGATTGGTCATCAAAGGAAAGCGAGGCGTCCAAATTGGCACAACATATGCCGCTCCAGCTTGCTGCCCGGTCTGGCCATGTCGACGTCATGGATTGTCTGGTCCGTAAAGGAGCGCGCCCGTCTGCGAGCGATCTCAAAATCGCAACGTCCAGAAGGCAGCTCCCCACGTTGCGCAAATTCATATCCCTCAGCCAAAGGGGAATCTTCTCTCTTGCAGTCGATGATGTCGCCCCTTCTGTGGAGGTTGCTCTCGACAACGGCTTCACTCCAGCACTTAAAGAACTTCTAGTGTCAGAGATCTTTGGCGACGGGCTGAAAAAATTGCCCGAACATGTGCGAAGTGCGCTTCACCAAGTGTATAGGAGAGGCAACGTGGAAACTGTCCGAACGCTTGTCGATACCGGCTTGGACCTGAACATGCGCCAGGATGACCAGACCCCACTGTATGCGGCATGTACTAGCGGCAGCAATCAAGAGAGAATTATGGAAATTCTCTTAGATTTCGGTGCTAAGATCAACGAAACAAATGGTGATTACGAGGAAACAGCACTCTATACAGCCGCATCCTACGGCAGACTCGCTATTGTGCAGCTCCTCCTCAACCGTGGGGCCGATCCAAGAATTCGAGAGAAAAGATATGGATGTATACCCCTACACGCGGCGTATGACAATGCGCATGTGACAAAGGCTCTTTTGAATAAAGATGCGACGTTAGTTAATGAGAAGAGTACAAGCAGGACAACGGCGCTCATGCTGGCAGCGCAAAACGAGTGCGTGGATACCATGCGCATTCTACTTGAATACAAAGCGGACGTCGAGGCTAAGGACAAGGACGGCCGCACAGCCCTGCATAAGGCATGCAATGAGGGAGGGCTTGAAAGCGTTAGATTTCTCTTGAGCGAAGGGGGAGCGAACCCCGATATGAAGAGCGATGATGAAGGAGCCACGGCACTGCACTACGCGGCAGCTGAAGGGAACGTCGCTATGCTCAAGCTATTGATGACGGAAGGCAAGGCAGACGTGGCTGTGACGAACAACGACGGCGCCACGGCAATGCACCTTGCAGCAGGGGCGCTGAGATTGAAGGCCGTCGAGTATCTCATAGACAAAGTCGAGAGCCTTGATGTCCAGACTGACGACGGGAGTACTCCACTAGAATACGCCATCGACGCACTGAGGGATGGCCTCGACCAGGAGCAAAAGTGTCTTGCAATCTGCGAAACGCTGATCAAAAGGGGTCCGAAGTTCCCGAAGTTGGCCTTAGACAAGTTTCCCCTTCGAGCTGCGATTGAAACAGAGTCTCTGCTCTTAGTTAAGTTGATGCTTCAAAATAATGCGGAGGTGAACAGGATTGAGGGAGAAGCAGGCACACCGCTTTTGGTCGCTATCGGAAGCGGCCAGATAGAGATTGTAAAAACGCTGATCAAGCACGGTGCCGACCCAAACCTTAAGGCCAACGGATGCTTCCCTCTACAAGCCGCCGTCGAGGCAGGGTGGGAACTTATCGTGACATACCTGCTGACATATAAGACACCATCACCGGTAGATCCAAATCGCCGGACTGAGACGGGAGATACTCTGTTGCGCCGGGCCGCTCTACAAGACAGAGTACCGATTGTCGAAGCTCTTGTGAAAAACGGTGCCGATGTGGGTAATGTCACCCATGGCGAGGACGGCGAGAAAAGTGAGATGCCCCTGCTAATTTACAGCCTGAAATGGCGCAGTTCCGATGTTGTCAAATATCTCATCGAAAACGCAGAGAGCATGGCCTTGTCTCTTGATGCCAAGACTAAGGCTGGCGACAGCGCGCTCCATCTTGCCGTTGCCAGAGGGAGGATTTCATGGGTGCACTGGCTTCTTGACCGAGGCGCCGATGTAAACCTTGTGGACAGCCTTGGAAGAACGCCGCTGATAATAGCCGTCGCATCGTCGAAAATAGACATTGCTATTTTGTTGCTAGGGTCCGGAGGGGATCCAGGAATACGGGATGGTTGCCATAGGGATGCCTTGTACTGGGCATGTCTATGTGGAAACATGAAAATATTCGAGAATATCTGTAGCAAATTGCGTGAGAAAGAGGATTGGGCCAGATGTTATTCTGCGGCGCTTCACGCTACAGTATCAAGCAACCAGCCAGACATGGCTATCCTTTTGATCAATGAATTCTCGCTCTCAGACTCGGAGGACAGAAACGGGTGGACAATCATTGACTCCGTGAGATACTGTGGACTTGACTCCTTTGCCAGCCTTTTGGCTAGCAAGTTGTCAGAAGAAAACGCGCATAAAGGCATATACCCGCTTATAATGACCGTTCTATTGCCGTTCTTCGCGTCATGAAAAGTCCCCTGCTAATTTTATCTTTGCTCTAGATTCCAGTCGCAAGCGTCCATCTTCATGGAATTGCAGCGATAAACATCCCGTGTTAGATGTTAAAGACAACGGTTTGACCGTCTGTGTGAATGGTACGCATTCTTTGAAGAAAGGAAAGGCGACTAATACTGAAGTCATTCGTAGACAAGCTACTAGAGGACATTCTCCCGGACCAGTGTTCGGCTGCGATCAGAGCCGACTGTTGTATGCCTGGGGAAGGAATCTACTACTTTGAAGTAAAGATCAATGAATGCCCACCAGAGCAGGAAAAGTGAGTCTTAAAGCGAGAATATTGTGCAAGAGGCTCGCGGATCACTCTAACATAGAACAAGGATCATCGGAATTGGATTCAGCACCGAAGGCGCTTCGGTCTCAAGTTTTGTCGGCTACGACTCCGGATCGTGGGGTTACCATGGTAGCGATGGCAAGGTTTACTTGGAGAGATATTTTGGACAGCTGTACGCTGGGATAACATACGGAGTAAGAGACACAATAGGTTGCGGCGTAGATTTCGACCGTGGGACTGCATTTTTCACCAGGAACGGAAAACACCTGGGTGGGTTTGATCTCTATTTTCAGTTATACTCTCTCTCGAATAGTTTTGCGGGGCACTAACGGGGAGTTATAGGCGAGGCGTTTGGAGTACCAAAACGAAAACTTTACCCGACTGTAAGTTTCGACACGTTAAAGCCTCTAATGGGTGAAGGAGGCAGCATCACCGCAAAGTTTGAGGAGCCATTTGTTTGTCTGAATTACGCTTCATATACAGTGGCAAATGAGGGTTATAACATTGGCAGGTCTAGAACCTTGCTCCGGCGGTAGGGGACGAAAAGGCGTGAGTGAGATGATGAAATTGCCTCTGCCACCCGGCTGCTCCCTATCTCGAGAAAAATTATAGTGGCAGACTTAGGACTTAATGCCACAAATACTGATCTGGCGTCGAAAGGGAGTCTGTTAAATAGATTCAATACGTAGAATTCTAAGCTTAGAAAAACAAAACAAAAGTAAAACTCAAAAGAGCCAGAGACCAAGTACGGATGTCGGGAGGCGGGTGCTAACTAGTCCCGAATCGGCTCATGGCGGGTACACCCAATTTCTTGAAGTGACGCTGTGGATTTGATTAGAACTTCGGTCGGAGCCTGGCGGGGAGTCAGACGCAGATTCTTACCATCCTCTGAATCGCAAGGCGGCGCGATTAGCCTTCACCCAGAATATATTTCGATCGCGATCCACTGAGAAAAGGTTGTTTACCCCGAGGGAAGATTGTGAATTCTAATTTTAGAACAGAGTAGCTCTCGATGATATTTATCAGTAACAGGCAGACATTGCAGTAAGATAGTCTTAATGGTATGCCAGTAAGCACTGTAATTACACATAATGAATCTGCTGCACCCGCCGATTGTCGGGGTCTTGCATTTGGATTTGGAGCATACTTGGGGGTTGTGTGACACAATGTGCGAGCGTAATTTCTATCCGCCCAGTAAAATCGCTACGGCGCGGGACAATGCACAATTGAATTAAAATTCAAGGAGAGATTCCTATGCGAGTTCTTTTTCCGACTTCAATCACCCAAGTTCAGTTAGAGCACGCAGCTTTTTCAGTTTGCAGAAACACTACATCAATCATCTCGACATTCCAGAATCCTTCAAGATGTCGACAAATCATCCACATGTTAACCAGAAAAACGATGCCATGCCAGAAGAGGACATCGAACCGCCTAGTGCTTTTGGCGATTTTCCACTAGACGAGGCTGTGATTGAAAGTAAGACGGTCTGCTCCTTCAGCTTGGGGAAAGGGAAAAGGCTGCTAACTAGACGAAGGCCTCCCAATCCCTGGAACTACAGTGCTTTCTTCCCACGCTTATGGGATGTCTTTGTGGGGAAAGTGTGCGAAAATAATCGCCGAACTGTCTGATGGACAAATGGAGAAGTATTTCCTCAAGGTATGCCTGGCTCCCGTGCTCAAAAGCCCCCTCATTGACCGTCTTAGGTTGCCTCAGGAGCCACTGGCTTAATCATGTGCAAGGGTGAGTTCGAGAGCATGAAAACCTTGAACGCGGTGTCCGAGACTTTGGCCCCGCGACCATACATATGGGGAAGATACAAGAATAAAGAGTCATATTTCATAATTGTCGAGTTCCGTGAGGTTGGAGGGCAGCCACCGGATCCAGTGAAGTTCACCACACGCCTGGCAGACCTGCACAAGAAGTCTATCTCTCCGACTGGTAAATTCGACTTCCGTACGACCACATGCTATGGCACAATCACACAAATTACAGATATATAGGAGGATTCCTGGGCCTCTCTGTACAAAAACAACTTGCTCATATGTTTGCCAGGATTTGCATAACCATGGCCCATGGCCGGAATTCGAGCAGCTGGTTGACCTTACGCTGAACAAGATTATCCCAAAGCTTTTAGACCCGCTTCAAAGCGAAGGTAGAAGTACCAAGCCATGTCTCCTTCATGGTGACTGCTGGGATGAGAACACTGCTACCGATATGAAGACAGGAGAGCAGTTCATCTTTGATGCTGGCCCATTCTATGGCCATAACGAGTACGATGTTGGGAATGGGCGGGCGCCTCGGCACCGACTGAGTACTGTAGAGGATATGAGAAACTACCAATCCAACTTCCCTCCCTCCGAACCAGGTAAGACTCAGATGAACAATCTGTATGCTTGCTTTGGTCTTGTCGGCTAACAATTCTTTACTGAAGAGGACGACTGGGATGGCCGGAACTTGCTGTATTCCCTAAGATTTAACATTGGAACTGCAATCCTTATTCCTGGATCTAACCAACGTGAAGTGTGTGTTACCATCTGAGACTCGAACGCCCGAGTTCATTTCAAATATGCTAATGTAGACCGGAGTATACGAGGATATGAAGGAACTATTGCGTACCTATTGCGAGAAGGATTATCGTATCTTTATGCAAGGCGGGAGAAGTACAAGACAAAATGGAGATGTCGGCATAGATAGAGAGGAGGGAGAATAGGGAAAGGAAGAGGAAAACGAAGGCTGATCAAGGAAGAAGAAAGGGAATGTTTAAATATAGATCGACTGAACTAGCTCTCATATTGGATCCATTTGAAAACCACCCGCTCGAAGAAATTTTGTGATGGACCGCAATCAACAATAGAATATAAGTAACGTAAATAGAGATAGAGTTTAGCACAGTCTACAAACCGCCTACATAATGTTGCTAAGTCTTATGTCCTACATGCCCTAGATAATAAGATCAGCGTTTATCTTCTTCTCCTCGCTGAACACATCCAGCCCGAAATAATATTTAATCTCTAAATCCGTTGCTCTCAGCTCCTCGTGCTCTCCTATCAAGTTATCAGCAGTCTTAAAGTCGTTTGGCTCTAGCTTAAAAAGCACATTGGAGTTGCTAATAATGCGAGAAGGGCTATTGGTCTTGGGAATCATGAATATGCAGCGGAAAGGGCGTGACAAAGGATTATTTCGCAGTAGTGTTTTCGAGTACTTTTTTTACTAGCTTCAGAATCTGCCTTGAGTTTTGGCATTCGTCAATTAGCATGATGGGCTAGGATCTCAAGAGGAACGAAATTCTTTTTTCGACGCCAATTTCCCTGAAAGGCAGGCAGTCACCACTATGAGAAATAAAGGCTGCGGCATCAATCCTAGCCCAGAAGTATGAGGCTCAAATGTCATTTGTTCATAAAAAGGACCCGCTGTTCCCGCATTTTCTCTGCATTTTTCAGTAGCCAAACAAAAAGTAGAGTTGCGTCGTCACTCCGGCTAACGTAGTTGTTAGATTAGTTCATCTTTGTTTGCAAACTACGGTCATAACAAATAGAAACAGGCTTAGATATATCTCTTTGCATGCTACTTTGGTGCTCTAAGCTTTCCGTCGCCTAAGGCAGTACGCCCGTTATTGCTATACCTGCTTTAGACTCCCTTCCGCCGCTCCTATCAAGTCGTCCTCAAGGATGTCTAAGAACTTTGGCCCCTTCAGCTCGTAGCCTAGCACCTTCTGAACGCGGTCCACGCACGACCGCGGGTTCGACCCGAATATAAGCCGCCCCGCGCCTGGAGGGGATGCCTGGGTAATCGTACCGTCAAATTGCTCCAACGAGACCTGCTTCGGTTCTTCAGTAGGAAGTAGCCCCTTAGATTTAAGGATTTTCCGGTAGTACTGGCGATACTTATTTAGCCTGAAATCCCAACATCGTCGTTCCCCACATCTCCTTAACGTCCATGGGGGCAGCTACAGGGGCGATTTTACAATATGAATGTTATCGACACTGAGTTAATTCCTCTTGCTTTAGAAATTTTGATGCTATACTCTATCACTACCAGTTTCGATTGCGCACTCCCTGTTTCAGGTAAGCACTTCCTGATTAGGAAATCACTACGACTGTGCACTCCGACAGCAACGGAATCTCAACCTGGGGCATCATTCCCCCCTCCAGCTATGACCTTGTCGCTAGCTTTCAGCTCCGGTAGCGACCCAGATGCTAATATGGTCTCCTCTTATTATGACCTGGAATTGTGTCCGTAGAAGATGAGAATTCCGTCTTCATCTGGTAAACTTGGCTTAGAAATAGCTCATCACGATTGCCCTAATAGCCGCTGGAATTTCCTCCTCAAGCTGGCCGAATTCATCTGCCCATTCGATAAAAATGCCATCCGATAGCTCATTAACTTCATCCACCGTCCAGACTCGACCCTGACGGGCATATTTCAAAAGGTCACCGGAATCGCTTTCCCATGACTCACAATAGCTCGTGGCTTCGTATGGTGGCATCGCTGGCAAAAGTTATTAGAGAAGTCATAAGCGGTACTTGGGTCGATCTCACCTCCGCATAACTTCGTCCACCTTTCTCTTTCTGATACTCTAGTAGAGAAATAGAAGGCTAAGTCCTCCGAAAGACGAGTCGACGCAAATGGGAGATCCCAAGCTCGTAGACAAAAGTTATCTCCTCGCCAAACTAGCTCGCATATTCTAACTTGTGTCTTTAGGGCCGATATTGTCGGACTGAGGAAAGTGATATCTGTAGCGCTGCCAGAGCGTTCTACCTCCCTCCACGCAAAGGGGAACCACGTCAATGGGAACTCTCCTATATTTGCCGAATTTTATTAGAACATGCACGGACTTGGCCGTTCAGACGGGCCATCATTACTGACCTAACTCTGGTCCGTGTTCCCATGGACCTAAAGAAAATTTCCTTGTGATCTGTTCGAGGAATGCATGAAAACGATCATGCTTTAGTGAACCCCCCCAAAGGATACTTCCACTAAGTTTTCCTGTTTTAGTATATGCTATGGCAGCGACAGTATATTTGCACGACAAGTGGAGTAATTCATCATGAGAATGCTGCACCTACCGGATAAAGTATCCATCGAGTTCCCAGCCATGCACCGCCCCTTGGCCTCTCAGATACTGATAGATTCGCTGCCTTTGGCCTCGCTCTTCTGACTTCTCAAACGCATTCATTTTCAGAATGTCTTCCTTTTCTCTACCCACTCCCAAGTTCAAATTGGCATTCTTATCGAAGTCTGGGACAGTTATACCAAAGCGGCAGCAGTCCAAAGCAGTAAGCAATACAGGCCCTTCGGGTATCTCATTGCGGAGATGAGCGTAGTTGTATGGGATTTTCTTCCCCGGATGCTTGAGCTCAACATGCTCTCGCAGCAGTTGAAGGACCTCTATATGGGTACCGGATGCGAGAACATGAAGAGCTGGTAGAAGTTGTCGCCGGCCGAGTGTGAGGTTTTCTACTTCTGGGTAGGCGGCGAGCAGCATACGAAAGAGCTCCAATTGCTCAAAAAGCATTGCTTCAGCGTAATAATATTTAGTAAGGTGTTTAGCAAGATATTAACACTTTGTTTTAGGAGAGGGGCAACCTACTACAACTTGATACTGTTGCAGCCAGCGAGAAAAGATTTACTCCACATGGCAAGATAAGCCTCGGCTTCGGGTTTAGGGAAAGAAGATATCGAAACTGCGCAAGCTTATCGACGCCGTAACTTTGGGTCCAGAGTACCAATGCTCCCATCAGTGTTGTGGTGTTTGGTGGAAAGGGCTGGACAGCATCATGATTCAGGTCGTATTTGGCACGAATAGCTTCGGCAATATCTAGATCTTGGGAGGTTCCGTGAAGAAGGATGCAGTCAAAAATACCTGCACAGTCGACCATGGGCGTTTCAAGGATCTCTTTGACGGATTTTCCATGCCGCGACGTTAGTGTTTGACGGTCCAGATAGTCTAAAGTGACTGGAAGCATCGATGGAACTTCCCTGACTATCCAAGAGAGGCTATCACCACAGAGAGCCGTCCCAACTAACTGTTGGACATCAGCCCCATGTCGAAGAGCGACATTTATGGCGCGGGGATTCTGTCGCATAGCGCTCTCGTGTAGCATAGACGCTTGTTGCCCCGTTTCGTCCACGCACACTAATGGGGCACTCGGATTGATATCGAGTAGATGTTCCAGAAGATCGGTGCGATCAATGGCAAAGGAATATTGCAACGGCTGATAGGCCGGTGATGTTCGAAATAATTCAGTGTATTCTAAACCACTGACGGCCCACAATGTCCGTCTCAGGCCGGTTCGGTATCTGCTCCCTGCCTCAAGCATCGTGCCGAACGTCGTCTGCGAACGCATGACTTGGAATCCGATATCCTGCAAACGAGATGCCATTATCTCGCGAGCCAGTCCGTCTACGATCGGCCTCACAGGAGCGGCTACAAGCAGCTGCTCAAGCAAGTCGGGGTCCAAGTTCCGTACACAAAGAGTCACGGGCGAAACCGGTATAGCATTCTCTTCTGTCGCTGCCATTGTGAATATTAATGGGTCGGCACCATTTTCCAATAGGAACTCGAGAGCCGCACCGGAAGAGAAGTCAAACACCAACATCGACGCTAGTAGGGGGGTGATATCCTTTTTAGACTTGGCGTCAATGTCGACTCCGGCTGCCAATGCTTCGTATCCGATGCCTTCGACACCGTCTTTCGTTCGGAATTGACTTAACAGGTGAAGAACTGTAAGACCTTGCATGGAGTCTGTGCAGGTCAAATCGGCGCTATGGGCCAACAACAGACTTGCCATGTCGATATTACCGAGAAAGCAAGCAATCCAGAGGGGTGTTAAGTGAGCTGTGGTCCCGTAAGCATCAATATCTGCTCCAAGAACATCGAGGAGCATAGCTGCCGCTGCCTCATCACCTCTACAGACCGCAAGCTGCAGCAGTGTTAGGCCAACTCTGGTTGGGTCGTTGATAATTTCATTTTCCAGGATTTCGGCCATGAACAAATCTCGCTCATGCAGATCCATTTTCCCAAAGCTAAGAGCGGAGGTATAGATGTATTTGGTGACCATCGAGTTGGCAAACTCGAGAATGTCTGGCTCCGGCCAGTCAATGTCATCTGTACCAAATAGTGAGATAGGAATCACAGACAAGAGTTGGTGATACTCGGAAGAGGATAGAAAGTTGTTGAACTCCCATCTAAACTCTCTCTCCCATGTGCGAAATCCGACGTGGCTTCCTTGGATATCGTATCTACGGGCTAAAGAGAAACGACCAATACTCCATACCGAAGGTCTGCCGAGGATGGGATCGAGGGATAAGGGAAAGAAGAGCGACTTGATATCATTCACGACTTGTAGACGAAAACTGCGGTCTTCAAACCAACCCTGAACCTGCCGTCGCATATTGAGGGGAACTTCGCGACCCATTGCGTTGAAAATGTTTATGGCGACGGACAAGGCCAGTCGGTTGCCGGAGGCCACCGCAGACGTGAGGTATTTTTCGACTTCTATTTCCAACAATTGGCGATCGCAGCCCAAGTAGCCATTAGCGATCAAGGCCGCCAGTTGTAAAGCGCAGTGTCCTGCATCACTCGAGTTGTTGGCCACTCTTCTTCGGAGATCTCGAATAACTTCCATCCGACATTGTGAAGGTATCATTGCCGTACGAAGGGTACTCTCGAAAGCAAACTAAAGGATTTTCAGTCATAATACCCTCTTAGACTCGCGACATTACTTACATCTGGGACTCTTGCATCATTTGGTTGGAGTCGTGCGGTCAACGCTTTGGTCTGATCCGAGCATGTCGGGAGCACCGAACTAAGTACTGATAGTTAGTAACAAGCCCAAGTCAGGTATCCCATGACGTTAGAGACCTACTTGAGGATGTCAATATTAGCTATTCTGCCCTCACGTGATAGACTGTCTTGACAGAGGCCATATATATACCTCGCCTCCCTTCTGTCCGATGGTCTCTGCTGTATTGTGCATGAAGTCACCATCTGTAGAAGTGCGAACTGCCCTCCAACATGAGCACTGGATCGCGAAGAATTGGTCCCCAAAGGTGATGTGAAGTCGGAAGCATTAAGGTCACTACTGCTTCTGGAATGTCGATCCATCCATCTGCAGCTTTCTCCTCTCCGCTTGGTCATCCCGATATTTATATCCTGTAGATACGGCATATCTTCGTCTTCCGCAAGGTCAGAATACTCTCGCTTTCTGCCTTTAGACGAAACCCCTTCATTAGGTTCAAGCAAATTCACTAGGGCTTGGCTATTATCTGTTGGACTGGGAACAACCTCGCTACCGGGGTTCCTGTGGGTGATACTAGGAGAAGGCCGAACGCCGGTGAAAATAGTGGCTGCCACTAATCCTAGACTATAGATATCGGTCTTGAACAGCATTGGAGGCTTTATTGGTAAACCATGCTCAATCTCTGGCGCCATCCACCCCGGCGTTCCTACGGTAATCGAAAACCTATGACTTTCTGGATAGTCCGAAAGAATTATAGAGCACCCAAAGTCGCAGAGCTTAACTATTACAGGCGCGATTCCGATCGATCCCACGGCTCGACGCTCTGGGCTGTCACAGACCAGCATATTGCCAGGCTTAACATCACAATGGACGATTCCGTTCTCATGTAAGAAGGCCAGCCCGGCGGAAATATCCATGAGAATTAACGATTTGCTGCGGAAGTTTAAGTCTGGGGAGGCCTGGAGATAGTGGCTGAGGTTGCCATGCGCAGCACCTTCCAGTAGTAGCTCCGGCCAGAAGCGGCCGCTCGTCTCTCGGACAGTCCACGATATGGCAACGAGAGTCACTATATTGGCCGACTTTCGGACTTCCTTGTGAGCCAGAACTCTCATCTCGGTAGCCATGGCAAGGAGAATCTGCCCGTCGTGTTTGCCGTCATCTTGAAGTCTGAGGTGGCGAGGAATGAGGATGCGTTTGTTGACGAGGTTCTTGATAAAGACTGTGTCTAACTGACTGCTTTGAGTTGCAACCCTATCAAACCAGTCCAGCGGAGTTTCATTGGCCCAACCCAGTCCTTTTTCCAATTTGAACGTGGCAGAGGTTATCGACACAGCAAATGAAAGACCACCACCGGCAGAACGGCCTTGCCCAGTGCCAAGTTGCTTTCTCGCCAGCACGGGAACTCCCAATTTCACAGCCAATGCAAGAAAGCTGGCTGTGCCATCCACCGTACAAATATCTTCTCTCCGGCCAGTGAGCACTGTCTCTGACGCGATGTCTTGGAATGTTGTAGTAAAATCAGCCATAGAGAATCATAAATCCCGCAAATCCTTCGTGGTGTGAAGGTTCTCAAATCGGGCAAATTGTGGTGCAAAAACAGTGATATTCCTCTTAGGGAGTGATCAATCTAAAGAGTTACTCCACAGGTCGTTGGAAATTGAAAATATTCATGAAAAATGCACACCTGGAGCTAGCCAGTTACAGTACAGGCCAAACCCTTATCTGGGCTCCTGATTCGACAAGATTGGCAAAGTCGTTGAAAAGTGCCTTGAAATGGCTTCGAAGTGGTGAGGACCTTAACCCTAATTGGTCTCTATTGTCGTCTTTTGAAAAGTTGACTTGCTGCAGTAGAATTTAAACATAGGGGAAAGGGGTATTTAGCATCCTAGACTGTGCAGAATGTGATACCAGGGGTAGTTTCGAAATGCGCAGGTTCAGGCTGAATTGTGGCGCAGCTGTAACACTGCATAAGTAGCGTGTAGACTAGAGAAAGGGCCATCGTCAATTCCTGAACAGAAACTAAATTGGGATGAAATCTCAGATCAACTTCGCCCAAAAGTTCTCAAGAAGTCGAGAAAATCAAGGTTCTACCTCAAGATACTACCTATGGAAGTCGCCGGATTCGCTGTTGGCCTCTCGGGGCTTATTTCCGTATTTGACAAAGCCTGTGAAGTTTGGTGCGCAATCGCTGCGGCGAAAGATTTCGGTGATGATGTGGACGGTTCAATTCGTAAGCTTGAGATCGAGTTTTTTCGATTTCAATCTTGGTGGAAAGTGATTCAGAAGTTGGAAATATTACCAGTATGTTATCTTCCCTACCTCCAAGGCAGAGAGATTGGGAGTTTGTTCCGAACCGTGACACGATGGCTGAATACATGTGCTTTCAGGCAAGACCAGTTGGGCAGCTGTCGAATCAAGAAATACCATTTCTGGCTGCTCATCTGTCCAACACCGCCCAGAATCCAATAGTAAGTATTGCACAGAGCATCTTGGGAATTTTGCAAGAAATCGAGAGTCTCTTCCGGGAATCGGGAGTACTCCAGGTTATGGAATCCCAAAATTCCCAGTCACTGAGGAACGGCATGCCAGCCCAACCGAAGCCCATCCGGGACCAGATCGCCGATATGGCCTCAGCAAGGAACAGGATGAGCCATCAATTAATGTCAGCGATCCCGTGGCGGAAACGAGTGAAGCATGACGCAACGCCCTGGAGATCTTCTAACAAGGAGCGCCTAGAGACGAAACTCGGGGAAATGGTCTACTGGAACGGCATTCTCTACAGTATCCTGCCTCTCGAATTGAAAAATAGCATTCTCCGGCAGGGTATCTCCGGGTACATGTTGGCTGATACTGGCGAAACCAAATTCTTGTCAGAGCTCGACAATAGTGCCTTGAGCCAGCAGGCCAAACTTTTTGAAGCCTACCGAAAGCTCACAATAACTGACTCGAAGGTGTCAACCACGGTAGACGAGGTTAGAGCGAGATTAATTGATCTCAACACCCTTGGCCCTGTTAGACTTGAAGACGACCAGCCATTCACTGTCGTACGCTCCTCAAATGACCAAGATGGTAAGTGCTCCTGTCGGAGGCTAATACCTTTGTGCCGACCGTTATTTAACCACATAATAGCTCCATGCTTTTTGATCGAGTGGTATCAGTTACCGGAAATAGTAGGGGCAGAATTTGAGCTACGCTCAATTGCCCGCGAGAGGCTGGCTAAGCTCTCAGTACTTCTGAGCGCTGAAAATAAGCCCTCAACACTCTGTGCAGCCGAGAGTATTGGCTACGTAGAAGCGAACGATCTCTATCGATTTGGCCTGGTCAGTCGTATTCCGGCTGGTGTCTCTAGAACACCACCGGTATCACTGTACAGTCTCCTCTGTAGAGAGCCGCTGCCAGGAACCTCTATCCGGGCACCGCTTCCGACCTTGAGTCAGAGGTTTAGACTTGCCTCGAGCCTCGCGACCAGTCTCTATACCTTCATGCTCACCCGGTGGCACCACAAAATGTTCAACTCATTGAACACTTACTTCTTGTTTCCCAAGACGGAAGGCAAGCTGCCTGACCTTAGCAATCCTCTTGTAGGTGGCTACACTGTGTCAAGACCATCAGCTATGGGAGAGATTTCGATCGGTGGCACTCATACAACGCTCTCCGAGACATATTTGCATCCCCAACTTCGTGTTCCACCCCACGAGAGACCAAAATATGTTAGCAAGTACGAGATCTACGCGTTGGGGTTGCTGCTTGCCGAGATCGGCTTTTGGCAGCCCATATCCAAGATTGCAGCCGCCAAACCCCCCCGCCATAGTGGACACTCGGCCGAAGGACTGAAGAAAGCAGTAGTCGACAAAACTTCGAGCGATCTGGCGTGTTGGATGGGGGAGCAGTACCGCGATGTAACTCGGCGGTGTCTAGAGATTGATGATACGCTAGACAAACGAATTGGCAATGGGTTGGCTGACTTCTATTGGAATGTGGTCCTGGAACTGGTCCGGTGCGATGAGCGGGTGAGGCTCATAGGCCGTTACTGAGGATCTTGTCATGGCTCGCAGTCGTTAAGCCATGTCATAAAATAAACGGCAAATATCTGGAATACCACCGAAAAGCGCCAATATTTCTCAGATACCACCACTTTATTTGGAGGCTTTCTCAGATACCACTTTTGATGGTATTTGAGAAAGCTTCCAAATAACTGGTGGTATTTCAGAAAGCTTTCAACACTCGCTGTAGGCAAACTGTAAGTACACTGTAAATAGAATATAGGCCTAAAATCAATGTACTTTTATTGCTTTCATTCCAAAAATCAATTTATATTTTATACGCTTTTAGAAAATCGTAATTCAAGTAAAGTAGGCTTAATAAGTTCTTGATCGAAAACATTGTTATCGACTTTTAAAGGCTCGTCGTCGTCGTTGTCGCTATTACGTAGCTTCAACATAATATCGACAGCCTACAGAAAGTGTAGCAAAAAAAAAGCAGCAGGAAAAATTGCAATACACTAGGTGAAAACACGTAACTAGCGATATAGTTGCAATAGTAATGAATTGATATTAAAAGTATGCTTGTAAGTCTAACAGGAAAAACTTAACTGTGCTGTACTGTAAGCCTGTAGCTGCTGTAGCTGTATGCTTGTAGGTGTTGTAGCTGTAAGCCTGTGGCTGCCGTAGCTGTAAGCCTGTGGCTGCCGTAGCTGTAAGCCTGTAGCTGGCCATAAGCGGAGCGTGTCGCTTGCAGCCTTAAAAGTACTACACTTAAAAAGCTTTCGGCTAGCTGTTACTGTTGGTATCCCCTCCTTACCTTCCACGGGGCAAAAGGCACAGCTCTAGGCCGTGCTCTTGCTCTTGATGGATATGGTAATTGTTTTTGTATTGAGTTCTACTCTACGTTCTAAGATAAAGGGAGTGTGATGGCGCGTGCGCCATCACGTGCCACATGTAAGTCATACGACTGGCTTGGTCAATATATACCCACACTGGCGGCTCTCTAAAAGGCTGTAAAACTATTTAAAGAATCGTAACGGCCCGTAATTATAGAACGAAAAAAGAACTCGATATCAGGCCTCTGATTAGCTCGTTTCACTTTTGTACAAAGGAAAAACTATAGCATCTAACTTTTAATTGGCTAGTACTTCTTTTTCTTTTTTTTCTACTTACTTTATAACTTTCAGCTCGAAGTAGTTTAAGTTAATCAGCTGTTTTAGAGCCGTTAAAAGTTTGCTTTTAGTTATAGAATCGGCAAGGTTGCTGTTGCCGTCAATCTACTTAATTTCCGTGATTTCTTTTCTTTTATATAATTAACGAAAATACATAATATTTATTAGGAGTTTTTTCTTTTAAGTAGTTCTTAATTTGACGAAGCATTCGTAAAAAAATTTAGAATCCGTACAAATAATTAAAAGTAAGTCGATTTTCAGGATAAGCTCGATCGACGACTTAAAAGTAGCTTCGATATCGAATTCGTCGCTTATAGCGTAAAGCTCGGAAACTAATACGCTTTTGGTTACTCGTTTGCACTTGGTTAACGACTAATAGAGCACGTTAGCCTTGTTCGTAGTATCAGTTAGTACGATTACGTAGCTAATTTATAATAACAAGTTTTTATTGTTAGCAAAGCTTGCGTCCGTAAAAACGATCAAGCGGAAAGTTTGCGGGTTTAGCGAAACGTAATTCAGACTTTTAGCAAAGTTCTCAAGTTGCTATTAAAGGCGTTTGTTCAGGGCCGTAATGTCGGCTTTTTTAGGATTAGTCACTTAAGCGGCACAAAATAAATCGAACGAAGCTTTAGGTTGACACATTAAAGCTATATAAGCTTTTTTAGCTCGTTAAGCCACATATTAGTCGCGAAGAGGAAAACTAGCTCGAGTAATGCTTTTAAAGCTTATTGCGGAAGTTGGCTTTTTACTTACGGTTACTAAATTGTTACACTAGTTTTTTTGATTGACCGTAATAGTGCTTTCACTTGTAAAGTGTATTGTGCACTCGCTGAATTTCATTAGCTGACTTACTGTAAAGTGTTTTCGTTTTTTTGCAAAAAATTGAGCTTTCTTAAGTTGTTGCTGCTCGGTTGTTGCAAAAGAACTATCAGCTAAAAAAAGAGTATCGTCAGTTTGCAAGCTTACAATGCCGAAAAAATCGGCGTTTCGATATAATAAGCACGAGTCGTAAATCGAAAGGTTCATTTTAAAGTTCTTAACGTAGTAATTGTAGTACGTTTTGAACCAGTAATTACCGGCTTTTAGCACTTCGTAAAAAGGCTTTATAACTCGTAGAATTTCGCTTGGTTGTAAGTTCAGCTCCGTAATAAACTTTTGCGAAAAATTAATATAAAAATTACGGTTTAGCTTTGTAACTGACTAAACGTAAACTTAAGATATATTTTTCAAATAAAGTTTGATATTAGAGCTTTGTATAAGCGCCGTAATACAAAAAATCAAGCGTTGGCTTATTCGCTAATGTAACAGTCAGCCGAAGGGTTTTCAGCTGTAGGACTTTCAGGGCTGCAAGCGGCACGCTCCGCCCATGGCCAGCCACGGGCTTACAGCTACAGCAGCCACAGGCTCACAGCTCCAGCAGCCACAGGCTCACAGCTACAACAGCTACAGCAGCCACAGGCTCACAGCTACAGCACAGTGAAAGATATAAGGAACAGCTAGAACATTCTGAACAAAGCAAGCTTGAGTTTTTCCTTCCATGTTAGACTTACAAGCATACTTCTAATATCAATTCATCACTATTGCAACGACATCGCTAGTCACATATTTTATCTGTTATATTGCAATCCCTCCTGCTGCCCTCTATTTGTTACAGCTAAATTGTCGGTAATTGAGTAAAAACGATTATTTTTTCGTGATTATTGTAAGCTTAAACGACTAAACGGGATTTCTTGTAGGCTTTAATAGTGCTTTAATTTTTGATTTCGTCGACAAACTTTGAGTTATGTCACGGCGCTGGCGCGCCTACGGCTTCTATAAGGCCTGACGGCCTGTAAGGCACCCGTGGGGACACTCGCGTAGCACGTCACGTGATCCGAACTCCTGTATATAGGCTTCCCTTTCTACTTCCATAGTTCTGTAGTTCTATTATTCTCGATTCTTACCCGTATTACTTTGAGCCGTTGCTCCAATCCTACGTGCCGTGACAAGTTAAATATGCGAGTTTCTAGAAAAACGTTTTTTCGCGAAATAGCTTTAAATACGCTTTTTTCGAGAAAGCTAAGAATCTTTTTGTTACGAGATTCTTTAAATTGGTTTTCGGCTTGGTTTTCAGCTTAAAAAAGCTCTGATTAAAAGTGAATCACTACGTTAGCGGTAGTATAGTGTTTACGAAGTCGGCTTAAGCCTTGTCGAGTGGACTGTTGCAAAGAGTTTTGCGGCTTTGCGAAGTGTAGTTAAAAGATTTGCGGTTCTGTAGCGGCAGAAACTTCTACAGTAATAGAATCGCTGATAAGTTCAATAGTTTCTAGTTCTTTGTTGTTAGCAGCTGGTTTTTCAGGATTTTTGCGAGTGAAATAAAGCTTAACGCTTGTACTACGAAAAGTTACAGGGCCGTTAAGTAAAGCAATAACGCAATTTTTTTTTTTAGGCTAATAAAGTTGAATAAGCTTGACCAAAAGCTTAGCTGGCTTGTATTGCTTTTTTTTATACTAACACTTCGGAATTCAGAAGAAAAGCGTAAATAGCTGTTGTATTAAGGCCGTTTCGGGCTTATAGTACTTCGGTGACTTTGCGTTTAGCCTGTAGTTGTCGGATTTCTTTTTAGGCTTTTTTCAGAGCTGTAAATCGTTAGCTGACTAACGAGGAAAGTGCGTTTAGTTCGGTTATACGTAAGTAAGCTCCGAAAACTAGTAAAGTAAGTACGATTCCGTTAAAGCTTGCAAAGTCGTTAATTGCTTTAAAAGTTATTTGAAAAGCAATGTTTTTGTTGATTCAGAGATTTCGGCAGTAATAATTTTGTAAATCCGGCGTACGAAAACGTAATAGCGTTCGACTTTGCCGATCGAGTAATAAGCTTTTACGAGAACAGCTTTGGTTGTAAAACCGACGTTAGCAGCGTATTAACAGAATTCTTTGCTGACGAAGTTCTTTTTTGCGTCGTAAGCTATAATATCGAGTAGGCTTAAATAGCTATCAATTCAGCATGCTTGTAAGTTTCCTTAAGTGTATTTTGCAAACAAGTTTTAAAGTTAACGATTTGCTTAAAAAGCCGTAGCTTCGTCGACGACGTGTAAAAGAAAGTCATCGTCGATATACATTATATCGACAATTACACAGTAGTTGAACTCTACGTCGTTTTTAAGAGTAAACTTAAACCGGCCGGAAAATTTGCTATATTTTTGACAGTAATAGCAATAGCAGGTAATTTGCTCTAGCACGCTTTAGTTGTTGTTATAGCCAACTTTCTTTAGAATTTGCTTTAGACGGTTAGCGGAAAAGTAGCTAAACCGTCGGTAAAAGCGTCGTAGTTCGATTTTGTTAAATAACAAAAGTTCAAGTCGAAACTACGAGTAAAATACAAGCTCAAAAAAGTATTCTAAAGCATAAAAAAGTATCCGTAATGTTTTACAACTAAAACGCTTTTTTGTAAAGTAACTAAACGTTAGTGAAGTTGTTGTAGTAAACGTTTAATCGATCAAAGTCGGCCAAGCAAAAAAAGAATAAAGTATCGACTTTTACGACGTAAAAGTCGACTAGGCCAATCGGAGTTTCTACAGTAATCGAGCTTATTAACAAGTTGATCCAATACCGAATTGAACGTTAACTATTTCTTTAGTCGATACATCGAGCTTAAAGCTCGTTACTTTGCTGAAAGCAATGTATTGGCCGTAGCCAGCTGTTGATCGCTGAAAAGCTCCTGTGTCGATTATAATTCCTACAAATTCGGAAAAGTGTAACGCGAACCCGCCTTGTAAGCAAACGGGTTGTTTTCAGTGAGAGTGCTATTCGTAACGTTAAGCTTAGTAATAGCGTGATTGCACGCTTTGTTGGCTAGCTCGATAGCGGTGGTTGCGGCGCTATCGAGGTCGACGTCGCCGTACGCCGTAAAGTTGACTACAGTCAGCTTGTTGTCAAAGTCGTCGGCGATAGGCTTATTGTCGGTGATGAAAGCTGTAAACGCTTTTTCTAGTTCATTGTTGAAATTCTTGTAGTCGTCGCTTTTATATTCCACGAAGTATTGCCGGAAACGTTCGAAGAATCCTGGAGCTTTTGTGTATTAAAGTTCTAGCTGAGCTTTGAACCTCGCTTTAGCTTATTTTTGCTTTTTTTCAGGATAATTCTATAAGCGACAGTCTTTTTTATTGCAGACGTAGCAACGGTTTGATCTTAAGAGTCGTTAGCTACGGCTTTTTTAGTAATCGCAAAAGCACGGCCACGGTTGTAGATTTACTAACCGGGCTATTTCGGTAGTATTTGCGGTCTGTGAAATACACATTTTGCTCCGTAAAATAGGCCGTAAATTGGCTTTCTTTTTCGTAAGCCAAAATCGAAAATTTCAACTTTGTTGATAAAAAAGCCTAAAGCTGAAGTTTCCGGTAGTTCTAAAGTAGCGTACCGGCAAAAAAGCACTTTTTGGCAAGCTATTACAAGCTTGTTATAAAGAAAAACTATTCCGCGGAGATCTGGAGTTAAGCTGTGTTGCAGATTGCTTAGTTTTTCGACTAAGATATTAACGCAATTTACGGTTGATTTCTTAAAGTTCTTTTTAATCACTACTTCAAAGCTTATTATATTCTATTTATTAAGCTTTTAACGGCTGTATACGAAACTTTCAAAAAAGCTACAGATATTTTTAACAGCTTGCTCGAAAGTGCTTTTTGTAAGTACAACAGCCGTATAGTAATAGCTCAGGGCGGTTCTTTTAAAAATACAAAGAAAAGCTCTAAAATAAGCTTGCTGAAAAACTTCCGCGCGATAGCAAAAGTCGTAAAAGATTGTTATATAGTAGTCGAAAGCAAAGCTAGTTTTTTCGTATTTCTGGCCGTTAGTAATTATTTTGTCAGGTTTGCGATTTTTTTGCTATAGCCTGCAGCGTAGTTATTCGTAACTGACTCTGCGCTGCTTTCGGTAAGCGTGCCGGTTGGTTTTGAAGAAAAGAAATCACGGTTTTCGGCTTGAAAAACGGTAGAAGTCGGTAGTTTCTCGCGATCGGCTCGGGCAAAAATAAAGTTTATATAAATTGACTTGATGCTGTTACTGCTTAACTGATTTTCGGCTTCCCAAATCTCCTTAAAAGTCTACTTATAACGTTTTTCTTTTTTTACACAGTTGTAAAAAGCTTATTCTATGGTTTTCTTTTTTGTGATTAGTTCGATATAAACTTTACGACGTCGAAGTAGTTTGATAAAATCGCGAGTAAAACGTTTTTCGACAGTGCTAACGCTCTCGAAAAGAGCTACTGTAAAGCCTTTAAAATCTATACGAAAAAAATCCTACAAGTCTTCATTTACGTTATTGTAGTAGTTATATTCTTGAAACTTATATTTGAAAAATTCGATAAGTTCTTCGATAAAAGTTTCGGGCAAGTTGACTTTGTAGTTTTTCTACTTTTTTTCGAAGTTAGTGAAGCCGGCAGGAGCTATTGTGTCAGGTGCCAGAACACGGGTAGAGTGACTAGTCTAGTACGTGCGGAATGATCTATTGTATCGATTGTAGTATTATAACGCATACAGAACACAAGCTATTCTCTACGGTACGACTCTTGTTCTTCGCCCCTCCTTATAGCCATCG
Source organism: Bisporella sp. PMI_857 (assembly GCA_021307315.1). Classification (NCBI taxonomy): domain Eukaryota; kingdom Fungi; phylum Ascomycota; class Leotiomycetes; order Helotiales; family Helotiaceae; genus Bisporella; species Bisporella sp. PMI_857. Next base: position 13,242 of record JAJSPD010000131.1, on the reverse strand, counting down.
GTACGCCATCGACTCCATACGTGGTGTGTCGCATTGTGTGTAGCATGTGAGTGGGTCGGGCTCGACCCCTGTCTGGACCCTGACATATTGCACGTTATTAGTTCTGCGAATTTGCGGTTCGGAGAAAAAAAAGAAAAAGGTTTGTTGATTGGTTTTCTACGGATCTGCAGTGTAACACGTACGTGCTATCTGTTCCGTAACGGGCTGTAAAGTATCCGGTTGGATAGGTTGTAATTGATTGATTGATTGATTGATTGATTGATTGATTGATTGGTAAGAAAAAGTCTTTGATCTGCGCTGATCAGTGTTGGTATCCCCTTCTTACCTTCCACGGGGCAAAAGGCACAGCTCTAGGCCGTGCTCTTGCTCTTGATGGATATGGTAATTGTTTTTGTATTGAGTTCTACTCTACGTTCTAAGATAAAGGGGGTGTGATGGCGCGTGCGCCATCACGTGCCACGTGTGAGTCATACGACTGGCTTGGTCAATATATACCCACAGTTACAAAAAAAAGTATATCGTCGTCGAATACACAATAAAAAAGAATGATTTCAAAGAAAGAATTATTTGAATTTAATAGTTTGTGAGTTATGTAGTAATTTATTTTAGTATTATAGCAACAAAACAGTAGTATAAAATGATAGTATTCCAGAAAAACAAGCATTACACCTGTGTATTTCTGGGATACCACTATTTTTTTGGAAGATATCTTATATACCACTGTTTTAAAAAAGTGGTACGTTGAGAAAGCCTCCAAATAAAGTGGTGGTATCCGAGAAATATAGGCACTTTTCGGTGGTATCCCAGATATTTGCCGTAAAATAAATCTTTGTGATGGTCTTGGCGTCAGTAGCTTCTCTATATAACCTCTCAGTCTAAGATATCTCCCTACGTAATGCATAGGGGTTTAATCCATAGATACTGTATATCGAGTGCGCGAGCGATTGTAATAGAATCTTTGAATGTTGCGAGAAATTTGGACCATGGAATGCTGATCTTTTTTGTGATCACAGTCTGCTTTCGTCGTCTGTATCATAGGTGTTCTGCCCCAGCAGTGACTTAGTGAATGTACCAGCAGTTTTCCCCACAAGTTTCACGAAGAAACATGTTGCTGCGTTTTTCCGAACCATATGCAGAACTCTTCGTGGGGGTGGCCACGGCTCGCGAGGCATACATTTATGCTCTTCGGCGCACATTTTGATTCCTAAACAAAACAGCGTTCTCCAGGTTATTGAAATAGAAGAAGAGAGTCACGGGGCCTTCAGAGAGTATAGGGCAAACGAGTCAATTGCTAAATGTTGTAGAACAACTGCAGGAGAGAATCCCTCTACTTATAGAAGCGTAATACTCACATGCCATCACTGATGCCTACTGATGCCTACTGAGCCTACTAGTGCCTATACTGGTGCCTACAATAGACTAGGTATGGTCCTTAGACCTAACCTGTTCAACACAGGTCTATAACCGTATCAAGGTTGCTACGATGTAGCATAGGCGCAATGGGGAGCCATCTTCTTTTAGTGTTAGAAGACATGATGAGAATAGAAAGCATAATACACACTGAATCTGTATAAAATTCGGGTTAGTCGATTGGGTTATAACCTAGGTTGCTTCCTACAAATACGTAGATGGTGCTATAATCGTGGGATATAGTTTTCTTAGGAAATGGCACTCTTATCTAAAAGTATATCATGTCGCTCCGTTTGCGACGATATTGAATCCCAATTTTGTTAATATTGGCGTAGATAGAAGAGCATGCGGAATGCTCTTATAAGTTTACAATTCTGTCTTGCTCGGCCTGTTAAGGGAAGACGTGTTACAAGTTATTTTTCTCTGGGCTTAAATCCATCAAATGGACGCATTCGGGGATTCACATAATTTAAGTTGTAGTACTACAGCCGGGAGAAGTTAGGATTGTGTATCTTAACTCGCTATACTCTGAATTCTAATATATCAAACTAGAGTGCTCAGGAGTCACCTACTGCATATTATAGTACTACAACCCGCAGTAGTTGTAGTTATAATACTCAAACTCGATATGTTCTATGTTAAGAGCGCTAAGAAGAGATCCAAAATTTGCCTTATTAGGAAGATCCTCATACGTTTAACAAAGGAACGAAAACGGACAACTCTGCAGATCACCTTATTAGCAAAAAGAGGGGGTTGTGTATTAAAACAACAGGAATTGGCAAAACCTATATTTAAATAATATAGAAACCATAACAAATTCCTAAGGGCCCAAAAGAGGATCCCTCATAACATGCTCAGGCTGACTCGGTGGCGTGGTTAGGACTTTGGGGCCGACTCAGATTAGAGCAGCGACTGCTCAGGTCCAAAGACGGAAATGGACTCTAGTACTGTAAGGCTAAACTCGCCTAGGACTTCAGTGGTAATAAGGAGCGCATTTTGCTTACTGGAACTCATTCTGGCTCTCTGGTGATCTTGCTCGCCAGGAGTTGCCATTCTCAATAGTATCACTAGGACAGGACCTATCTCCGAGTATATAGAGAGTGACTAAAGATTTTGAACTACCAGGAGGTGGTGAGCAGAGGTAAAGTGGTGGCCACCAGGCGTGAAGGTTATATAACAGGTTGACTGTCGCTCGAAAGATCTCCATGTGCTTCACTTACCATCCCTGTCCAACCTACAGTTTTAGCTGGCAGTGAGACATATTAGGTTTCAGATTAGCCAGTTTGGGTTAGGGGGTGTCGGATTCAGGCGAGTGATACACGACCTCCCCCCCTTCAACTTCCAACTTCAACTTCAACTTTTTGTTAAAATATATACTAATATGGGGGGTCAGACACCCCCCAACCGCCCCCCCGCCCCCCCGAAACTACCCTTAACCATTGACTTTATTTACTTAGCAGTTGAAATTGTAGCTTTTTTTAACGGCAAATGACTAGAATACCATCAAAAAGTGCCCAAACCCCTAGATTACCATACTTTTTGTTGGCATAGGACTGAAATACCACAATTTTGTCTTGGCAAAAAAAAGTAGCATTTCAGTCAGAAGCACGCAAAATGATGGTAATCTAGTTATACAAGTGTCAATTATTATAACGAAAAAAACAAGCTACAGACCAAAAAAAGGAAACAAAGCAGTGCTTTATATACAGGAGACTGGCCAAAAGCCAGTGTAAACGAGCTTTGTAGTGTGAAAAGCCGAGCTTTGTAGTATTAGGAGCCGAGCTTTGTAGTGTCAGGGGCCGAGCTCTGTAGTATTAGAGGCCAAGCCCTGTAGTGTTAAGGGCCGAGGTAGAGCCGTGACAGCTACAAGCTTGCTTATAAAGGATGTACTACTCTCCTTAAATTACTATACTTTTTTTGGCGATGCCCTAGAATACCATAAAAGTGGTATTTCAGTCTTATGCCAACAGAAAGTATGGTAATCTAGGGTCTTGTGCACTTTTTGATGGTATTCTAGTCATTTGCCGTTTTTTAAAGGAATCATATGACGATTTTCAAAATCACGACAAAACTGGGGGAAAAGACAAGGGGGAGGGAGGTCGTGTATCACTCTCCCGGATTCAGGTTTTGTTCCAATGCCCAGCTCGCCTAAATGCAAGGCACGGCCAGCACCTAGGCAGCATGGAATCGTAACTATTAACGTAATCAGAATCCTCCAATGCTAGACGGGTTCAAAGATATCCGCCCCACCCTAAATAACTTTATATCTGCTCGGTGACTTACCCTAGGCTGGTTCATTCAAAAGCGGGAACATAACAAATAAGATGACCTAAGGATAATGAGACCCCAACACCCTATCAAAAGCTAAGTTTTCAACCCTATTTAGTAGCTTTTACAGATTCAACCCCTTTAGATTTAATAAGACCCATAATAATTAAGGGGCTTATTGAGCCGAGAGGTAGGTTTCGGTAACCATCGTCAAACGAAGCTTCTCAACTAAAGAGTCTTAGCAATAGAATAATCTAGCAGACTCGGATTAATTTCAAATACATCTAAATCTTGTATTGTGTATACAAATCTTCAAGGTTTTCTGTTCAGAAACGAATCAATCCTCTTGTGAACGATAAGGGTAGCTATCGCCTATTTCCAAATCGAAAACATATACTCTACACTTCATTTTCTGCTGTATGTATCGTCAGACCTCTTGGGGGTTGTGCCTTGCTACCTGCTTTGGAAATTAAGAACTTGTATTTTTTTCTATATAATCTTTCCGCCTCTGCAACTCTCATCGCATTCAATCTAATTGAGTAAGTTCTACCTCCAACATGTCGGCCCCCAATCGTTCCGAACTCCAGACTGTTCGTGCGTTCATCACTCAGCTCAACGGATGGACACCCAACTCTGTCTTTTCCCTGAGATCACCATTGGCCAATCGTACCCTGCTACCTGCTTCCTTGCATGGCTCCAAGCTCAATAACGAGCAATTTCAGGCTGCCGTGTCGACCTTTATGTCGCATCTGCGCGGATTCCGGTTGGAAGTTGGCGGCCACAATCTCACAGTCGTTGATATGGAGTAACGGTGAGTTGCCTTGCATCTGTGAGCTTATGCTGAGTTTGACATAGGTCCATATCAAAATGAATATACTTGTTGCGAAAGTGGTGAAGTCCCCCTCTAAGTGTTAGCCCTGATATTCCAATCGCCTTAAAGCGACCGTCAATCACCGGTCTTCCATAAGGTTTCAAATTTTAAGCCATACCGAACCGAGTGTTAGCGGGGCCAGCTTCGGCAGTATTATCTGCTTTATCAAAGGCAAAGTCCTTCATTTTTGTCAGGGCCACCAAAATACCGCCTTGTGTGTTGGCAGCACTAATGTACTTCATTCATTAGTGTAAATTCATGGAAAATGTGTTTGGACAAGCTACTAACAGATATACGGCCGGCATCACGAACTGAAAACTAAGAGCTGCACGTCTTAAGAGTTTTAAAAGCCATTACGACCTGCTTAGCACTCGAAGGCAAAAAAATGCACTTGGGTTCGAGGTTCTGTCGAGCATCATAATAATGCGTTGCTTCCTCGTTGTAGCCGGTTGAATTTGGGAACAGGACCTGGTCTGGATATTGCAGTTGACCGCCGGCACATGCACAGAAATAGCCAATTGTCGTTCCATAACTCGTAGTATTATAATATGAGGAAGTGTTGATGCATCTAGTATATGATTGACAGTTTGCGAGGCTTAGCAAGGCCAACGCAGCAACTGCTTGGGAGCAAAGCAAGGCGAGAATGGAGAGAGGAATGAAGACGATGAGGAAAGAAGATTAGTGGTGGTGACGAGTACTTAGCGGAATGGAAAGAAAATTACACGAGAAATGACCAAGGCGAGATGCGAGTGCGAAATGCGAGGCGCTGAATATCATAGCTTTCGAGCCACTATCTCGGGGTGAGTTTTGAGAAAATGAGGTTCCATGTAAGCCGCCTCTATCACCTTGGGCCCACTCAAACAAGCAGACGCCCGCTGATGGAAGGCAATCTTATCATTGTCTATGCGCACTCGACATTGGATTCTAATTTCTAAACCGGGCAAGATAGAAGTTGTACTATCGGCGTGTCTACGCATTTGGTGGCGAAGAAATTGACTAGGAGGCCTATGATTTTGGCTGAATGTCCCTGAATTAAGAGCCCCCGCAGACGGAGTCTAGCGTGCATACTATGTGCAAACGCAGTAGTGATATGGGCATGGTCAGTCCTAGCTGAATGTGCTGTTGTAGCCATGCGAGAGAACCACATACTTTGTAGCAGGTATATTAAATCCAAGACTTTGCAAATCTGCTTTCCTTAAGTAGGTAATACTTCAGCCAGAATTCGAAAGCTTATTAGCCCCATCAGCAACCATCACTTTAGCAATGGTGCCTAGGATACGTGGATGTGGGTTAAGTTTGCGTGGCCGTAGGCACGGCGATAGACTTGATGCCAATCAGGTTTCGTCAACACCGCTTTGAAGAGGGAAAATTCACTGACCAACAACGCCTGAAGAATCGATACGGATGCGAGACTGCAGAAGGTTCTACTTTCGTGCAAGGCCGGATAATTACGCCTTGCGTGTCTGTGCCACCGTTGCAAAACTCTGAAAATCCACGGCGCCGCTCTGATAAATTAATAGTATTTTTGTCTGAGCCTCTGACTATAACTAACCAGTAAGCCTTTGTTAGCATGTGACGGCTAGCAAATGACCACTAAGTCACATGATTGAGCCATTTGGGAGTAAGTCGCATTTCTGCCTGACTCGTAAAGCGCGCTCAGCGCGCTGGTGCCATAAAACTGGGGTCTCAGAGGTAAGGAAGCGGTAGAAAGCTAGCGTTGTTGGCGTGACAGGGTTATGGCGTGAAATATAAGGTTAAAATATGCCGAGCTGTGGGAGAAAAGAGGGCGAATCAGGTGGTGCGGCCAATAATAGATTGGCCATTAGTGACGTGATAGTGGGCAACTTCAATATAAACGATCACTGACACGCATTGAATATGACAGTATAATGCTAATCAGACTATCACTGACACCCCTCGCGGCTATTATTTCCGGCTCAAGCGCCTTAAGCCTTCGCATTTCTATCAGCAGTCGATCACCAGGCAGAATTGGAGGCCCTCCATCTCAATTCTCTCTATTATATTGACCCACAATCCAAGTTGCAACCACACCACTATGTACGCCAATATATCATCCCAAATCTAGTTACAGCTACCAATTGACGGTGTTCTGATATACCCAGCAGAGCCCGGCTGCCCCGACTGCCCCGATCCGTGGCGAAATAGAGAGAGCTTAATGCTCTGCTGAGCAGAAGCCGCTCCCATCTTCAGTTTACGCACACTCAGTTGCCGTCCAACGCGATCGCATACAACGATTATAACGAAGATGGAAGCAACCGTTGGTAAAATGGCTGGACTTCGTATAAAATAAAAGAGGAATATCCTTGAAGCAACCGCGGTGACAAATATAGCTGCGATAACTGCTGCGATAATTCTCCCGTACAAGGCGATTTTTTCGAAGAGGGCAGCCCTCTGCTCCTCGTGTTTGGTGAGCCAGAAGAGCGCTGCGAAGGATGCCATTGTGAGGCAGATCGATGCCCAGTAATAGATATACACAGTCAAGAAGGTTGATCTGCCAAGCTCGGATGGATCCACACCCGAAGGAAGATTTATCCCCGTATTTTGGAATAAGGCTCCGAAGATATCGATCATGATATCGTCAAAGGTGGTTGGAATGGACGAAAAGGCGGGAATGTTCGATGTGTTAGCTTCTGAACAGATGCCCGTGACGTTTGTCAAGTTATATAATTCCTGCATGATGAGCGCCGCCTGGTCCCTACTCTCCAGTTTGTCTTCCAACTTTAATTCCTTCATTACTTGTGTGAGGGCGTTCGCCAACGCAGTGCCGTCCAGGTGCTGTTTGACGCAAAATTCGTGAATGTCGTTTTCGATCTTCACAAAGCTCTTGAAGATGTAGCGACCAATAGCGATCTGTTGGGACCCTTCGAGTACTCCAACGACGCCGATGTGAAGAGGAAAGTGAAGCCCCGCCCAAAATTGCTGTCGGACAGTGCCGTAATGGTGTTGAGGGCGATTGTCAAAGTAGAACATCCAGAGAAACATCTATACCACCAAAGGTTAGGTTTCCAGATGCCATGAGGAACAGAATCTCCCAAGACCACTTACCATAATAAGAATGATACAGATGACCAGAGTGCACCCTTCAAATGTCACGCCGGACTTGCCCATCAGCTTGCCAACTGTTTTTGTGACGCCAATAGCACCTTCGCCAATGACGATGAGGGTGAGAAGCCCCATTCGCTCCATGAGATGCGTGCTCCTGAAGCTGAGTTGCCTCCAAATTGAAGAGAGCCCAATAACGATTCCAAATTCAATGGCGAGAATGATATACCACACATAGTAGATTCCTAATCCGTTCCCGGATGAGGGAGAAAATGCCGGAGTCATCGAATAGAAAGCCCCACCCATTAAAACCAAGGCTGTAATTGTCAAGGAGATCGGCCATGTCAGTGCCTTTGTCTTTCGCCGGATGAAATAAAGCGCAACGCCATATTGGATGGCAAATAGGAGACGGCTCATGAAGAGAAGCCAACATAGGATACGAAAGCTCTATATAAGATGAGCCAATCGCGTCAAGGGTTCATGGGGTTGCGTGGGACTCGCAGTGTTGTTGTGTTCCTTCCCACCAGGGTTGAAGGAGGATCCCACAAGGGCAAACCCGACGAAGATAATAAACTGAATAGTCTTGCACACCCGTTCGTACACTGAATCAATGCTGAATCGAACATCGTGCAGGGTAATCTGAAACCAGGTGAACCATAGAATCGCAAAAAGTCCAATATATGCCACGAGAGTGTTTGTGTCGATAATGGAGTGCGTTGAAGTAAACGTGGAAAGATTCGCGATGAAGAACAAGTCGAAAAAAAGTTCTAGGTTGTTTGATTCATGGCGTAGTTCCAGATTCAAATCGTCAGTATCGGAGTGCTTGAAAGGTGATTGGATCCACGGAAGGAGTGCAATCTTGTGCTCTTCCAACTCTTTTGGATTTCTAGAGTTGTCAGGAGGTGTTCAAGAGAAAGCCATTGAGGTGATCCTTACAATGCAGATTCTGAAGTCGAGCCTGCTTCTGAATCATGGCTAATTGTGAATTCAAACATTGCGACTATTTGCAAAGTAACTGGGAAGATAATTGAAGGATTGAATTCTTCGCGAGCAAAACGAAAGATTATAACCCATGCAGCTCGTACCTTGCAATCGATCAACGTTTTACAGTGTACGAATGCGCATTGTTGAACAACAAATAAAAAATGTACAGCTGTTGCGCGGAAGCATCTGGAACTAAACTCTATTTTGAAACCAGTGTGTTGTCTGATAACCATGGGTGTCAACGCTTGGCACTTACCAGCCAGTCCAAGGTTAGCTCGGACTAGCCAAGCATAGCTATTTCGTAGTTGGCCAAACAGTTCCAAAATCTCGAGGCGGCCGGAGGGCAGTTGGCACTACCTCTCTGGTGAGCACCTGCTGTGCATAGTCTTCTCGTGACCAGAGTAGAAGAAGACGGTTTGTGCTGGTATTCGACTCCTGCGGCTGTTAAGCCATCATGCTCAATATAACAACGTGGCTAATAGGACGGTGGATATGTGAGTTGCAACGTTTTAATGCAGGACTCTTTTCCGTCATACTGTAAGGGGCCTGGCCTCGGACAGCTCAATGGGATAGTTTCTGTATTGAACAAAGGGGAGGGGCCGCAAGTGTGTACAACCTCCCTCCTTGGAACCTCACTTCGATTCTCTAAACCTGTTGCGGCGGCACCTTCAGTCCGCAACTTCAGGCCATACCTTCACTTCTGCCTAAGCACCTGGGCTGTAGCGAACGGCAGTGTTTATATATATTTAGTGATGTGATCGTTTCCCGAGCCTTAATCCTTCATTCCTTAGTTTAGTATCATCGTAATAGAGGCACCTCCGGGCCCTGAATGTTGCACTTGTGACGGTAAGTCTTACTTCAGGGAAAAAGGAGGAATAATTAAGCTTTCGGTTTCGCACCTCGGAAAAATACGAGAAGGGATAAGGTTACTCCCTCCCTAAATAAAAGTCACTTCCACAAGGGTGGCACGGCCGTTCTGCCCACAAAAGTACCCTGGTATCAGGCCCACAGATGATTGCTATTTAGGGGGGAGTCACTAAATTAACCCTAAACGAGCCTGTCCGAGGTGGCTTTTCTGAACCGATTTTGCCACAATTAGTGATATGTGGATACCTCTAAATGCTGAGATCTCCGATTTACAAAGTATACTATATAACGACTTGAATTCGCCATTTGAAGTAAGAATAATATATCGAGTACCTGTACAGAATTGCTAGGGCTTTCTTCTCAATTTATTGTCAGCTGATTCTGAATTATCTAGGTCGTGATGCACATTTTTAAAGTTGAGTACTGAAATCGTGTGAGGTGACAGGCATTCGGGATTGTAGGCCCAGCGAAACTCAGCCCTACCGCCTAAGGCGGTTCCTATGTAAATTAACCCAGAGTTACTACTTGAAGTCCGGAATCAAAGACATCAAGAAATTTGGCTCCGACCCGGTGAGGCATTCCATTGATCGCAGCGACGGGATAGCTGCTCGTCGTGTGGGAGCAAGCCATTCTCGATTTTCGCATACTTCACGGCCAATTTTCTTTATATAATATCGATAGTAAAGGGGATTACATCATCGAACCAGCGGCATTGAGAATCAAGATTCAAATACCCAATACGGCGATACTTATTTGCGCTCGCTGGTTTCAGAATAAGAGCATGGCCGGCAAAGTCATACTTACTCATCCCGAACAAAAGGCAAAATACCATTTCGCCATCTACTGCCTCGGAAGTTTCCCGAGGACTCCATATGTCCATGTGCACATCATTTCTCTCTCGACCAAACTGCAATTGAGGTCGAACCTGGTGATGTGGAAAGGTATACTTGGTAACAATCAAGGCGCCGTGGACTGAAATTATGGCACTTGAGACCTCTCCAAAAGCGTTCCTACCAGCGACCTCGCATTTTGCGCTTGAGATTTTGAATCTTTGGTCGAGAATAATACCATCGCGAACCTCGTCATATGTTATGTGATTCAATTGATTTGATTCCTCTGTAGTTTCAGGAGCTCTGAGTATAGAGGCCCAAGACCATGTTGGGATATTGGATCCTAGGTCTCGAGAACATAAACTATACATGACGCTGCAACGGTGCCAAAGAAGTTGAATTGGAAGATCATCTTGCCATAAGCCGGCAAGATACGGTGTTTGAAATTTTTGCGAGAGGAAATTTGCTAAGCCTGCGAGAGCTGGTAGTCGATCGGACTCTTTTGTTAAGGCAAGCATGGAATACTCCTCGACTATGTCAAGCCATAATTGATGTGCGTCTCGAAGTGGTGTTTCGTCATGAGCGGTTTGCGCAATCCTAATCTTCAGCTGCAAATTCAGCTCTACTGCATGCCACTTGCCGCTTTCTTTATGTTGTTGTTCCCAAGCTAGATATCCGCATTCACATAGAGTACAAGCTTTGCACTCCCAGAGCATTTCTTCCATATGGAAGTGGAGCATTCGGGGTGCTAGAATTCGTTCTTGATATGCCCATGCACGATTTAACAGAGGGGCCATGGTTGTTGACCTAGAGGCATACCCGTAAAGCCTGCGGTGGCCATTATCAACTGCCTGTCAAGCGTAGAAGCTTACCTTGCTGCCGTTGAATGTGCGTTGTAGCTCAAATGTCTCGATGTCGCTTTTAATCCCACCAGATTGACATGTCCACCTTCTAAAGAAGCACCCCCCCGAAGAGTCAGCTGACCCTGTAGCGGCAATGGTCAGATACGAGCCAAGGTATATCTCTGCCATCTTCTCAGACTCGGTTTGCCAATCACCTTCGTCGTCTTGAACGATACACAGAGAGTCTATCCAAAGGTACTGAATATCAAGCGCACGGGTGATTTGCACCGCATCCTGGAACGTTCTGGGGAGGTCATTGAACTCAATATTCTGTTGTCGCCACTTGAGTGTATTTTTTGTAGTCGTGATAATACTTCTGGAATCTCCCCAACAATGGCTAAGCGCAATATATTTCACTTCGTTTGTGCTGAGTCTTATTAGTTTGAGATCATGGGATCCGCCTTCTACACCAACATCGAGAACTCTGGTTGGCAGAAGCCTCGAAGTTGTCAATGAACAACTACTGTGATATCTGTTGCAGAGTGCGATATAGTGCGTCACAAAAGATACGCATTTTTGGAGATGAAGCTCCAGCGGCAGATCTTCGCCACGACCCAGCGACGGATGCAGCTTTTCGTAATCTAAAGCCCACGAGTCAACAATACGCTGTCTGAGCGAAGAAGTCGGTCGTACCTTTGAGGCTGAAAAACGCTACTAGGAGATAAGTTGTATCCTCGTCGTCCTGAGGGCATAATTCGACTATAAAAGGGCCATCATGTCTCAATTCTATTCTCAAGAGACTCTTGCAAAACCAATCGGAAAACAATTCTTCTTGCTCGACGAAGGATTTACTGACACGTGCTATACCCTCACACAGAATTGAGCATGTCTGGCATCCTTGCTCGGCTGACCGGACGATGTTTGGCATCGTGGTCTCAATTCTGCGGTAAGGGAGCGGCAATCCTTGAGAGTTCCTGGCGGGGTAATAAAGATTCCAATCGAGGTCAACGCAGCTACGACATGGTGCCAGCTCACAGTTCCAAGAATCGCTCATACCTAGATCATCACATCTCAAAAGGCCGAGTTGGTAACAACGATGGGAAGCAATCGGTACTTCACCCCTATTTGATACGGAAAGATGCTCCATGATAAGTTGATCTGACAAAGTCGAATAAGTCAATAGACCAAGCATTGATCACCGAAAGATGGATCGTGCTGAGTTGGACGCACATCTGAGACAGCATTTGGTTGCGGTCCAATCAGCAGTGGCTGAGATATGAGCGTAAGCAGGTATTCCGTCGATCTGGCCAATCAGAAAATGCCTCGGTGGTTGTGCGGCTTCTGCAAATAATCTCCAATCGGACCACCGCCTACAAAACCCCGACGTAGCCAATCAGATCCAGGTCTTGCATAGGGCTAAAATTGAGCCTGCGAAGGATGCCCAAGTGTTACAACCATCATAAATGAAGCTGCCCGGGCTGCACAACATCGCATTCGGCATCCAGGAGATGGTAGGTCACTTGTAGACGTTGGCTGGATCTGGCAGTGCTGGAACGAAGGGCGATTTGATTAGCAAGCCATCTAACCACTTGCTCATCATAGGTAAATTTCAGGCGCTGTTGTTGAACAAGGTAGCCTCTATATAAAAGATTGATTTCAAAAGCTATCCGGCGAAACTTGGCATTTTTCAGCTCGGAGAGTTTTCGAGTTCCGAGTATCGAGCAGCTCTTAACTGATTACACCGCAAACTGTGTCACTGTTTGAAGGAGTTAAGCTATACAGCCGTCGTTTACGCCCAGGGCTTTTTTGCTGACCACGCAGCCGTTTCACTCTTCTGTCGTCTATAGTCTCGGTGCCTCTTCCCGCCATGACTGTTGCCAAAGCAAAGAATGTCAACATCTAGCTCCTCGCGTGTCTCGTCGACGAGGACAACTTGGACGGTGGCGATTACTGCTTCCTTCTCGATAGGCAAGATGCCAAATACGTTACCACAGCGCCAAGAATGTTTTGTGGGGCTGAGGATCACCGCACCTTCGGGCCTGTGGCGAACTTCTTCCACCCTTTCGAGTCGGGAATTGAAATAATGGCCATGTGACCAGGAACCCCA